>JAFVLL020006581.1:0-42632 GCA_021397915.2 Tor tambroides
TTTAACGTCCTGTGCTTTGTGTTTTCATGTTAACTATACTCTGTAAATCAGATTAATGTGGATCTTATCATGAATTCGGTTTTGGATTTGATGGGCAATATAACTGTACTGCATGCTGTGTATACATTTGCAGGTTTCTTTTTCCTACGGTATATCAGCATGAAAAAGCTTATTAATTACTTCAAGTGAAACTCTATCCTGACTATGGATATATGACTAATAAACATTAATGTTTTATACTTAGTATGACTGTGTTGTTTTGATTGATTATACAATTCATCATCTATATCTGAGTGTAAATGTAGGTTACATGTGTTTCGGTACCCATGTGAAATTTCCGAAGCCCGTCTCTGCCACTGAATAAACAACAACAACAAAAAAGGTAATTGCGATTTTTTTCTCAGAATTGCCTGATACAAACACATTTTCTCAGAAATGTGAGATATAAACTCGCAATTGCGAGAAAAAAATGAACTGTGAGAGAAAAAGTCGCAATTACCTTCAAGGACGGCGCAAATGAGATAGGAGCTAAATTGGATATTTTGTTAAAATATTTTGCCTCTAAAAGTGTAAGAACTTCAAATCACGTTCTCCAATTACAACAGCACCATAATTAAAATATGAACATACGAAACTCAAGTTTATTTCGCTGAGAAAAGTTACCTATACAATGTACATATTTTTTACACTGTAAACAAAAGTGTACTTTTAAAAACAATGTTTAAAAGCCATTGAATCTGTGTTGATAGCCTATAATTCAGCCATAAATTAATCTGATTCAGGATGATCCTCTGGAGCGCTCCTCGTGCTTCTGTCGTGGCAGGTTGTCTGTCTCTTTCTACGTGCACGTCGATTCTTGAACCAAACCTAAAATTAAAAATATATATACATTTTAGTCATTTCATTTTCAGATATAGGCCTAAACGTTAGAAATGACGTTAAAAAAACGTTAAAAAAGATTTCAGTTAGTTTATGTTCTGATATAAACGTTAGCACAAAGTATGAAATATTATTAGGCTACAGATAAAGAGCGCTTACCCGCACAGTCTCCTCGCTGAGGCCGGTGTTTTTGGCTAACTCCGCCCGGGTTTCGGCGCTCGGATAGTCGGTGATTGCGAAGAGCCGCTCGAGCGTCTCCGTCTGGTTCTCGGTGAAAACTGTTCGGATTCGACTGCGCTGTCTCTGAGCTACGGTTTGGTGGCAGTGATTCTCAGCTGTATCACAACCTGAAGGTAGTTTAAAAAATAAATAAATTATAAGCACAAAAATGAATTACATTTTTAAAATAAAGTTAACAAAATGAAGAAAAAAAAGAAAGAAAAATGCATACCTGATACGGCAAAAGGCCACGGTTGAGCTGCATAGTAATGTGAATTAAAAGGCGGTTGATAATAGGAGACTGGAACACAGCAGCTGTACATTCCTGCATTCCATGATGGAGATGGAAAGTTCATCATCAGGGCTGCTTGATCACCATGACCTCTAGGTCCATCCTGGTAGAGCAAGTGCTCTGGGAAATCCTGTGAAGATGCGGGATGATCAAGTCCAGGTGATTCTGCTGTTTGTTTGCTGGCTTCTCCCAAGATGTAATCAATAGAGAAGTTTGACAATTTCTGAGTTGCCATGTTCAAGTAGGGGCCTACAGAAGCTGCTGTGACTGTGTCTCTTCTCTTGCTCTCTCAATAATGACACTGAGCTGGGGAGTTGTATTTGTACCCCCTGCATTGTTTTAACTGAGGTATTAATGTATTTAATATTGGTCAATTAACACTTCTTTGTAAAGGTGGAAGTCAAAGGAAATTAACTTTTGAAGATCCACCTTGAAGATCCTTAAATCTTTTTTTAACCTGGCAATTGAAATTCACCTGTGATGATAGGCCTACTTAGGAATTATTGATCATACTTCAATATAAGTAAGTGGCCTGTATCAGATTATTGATTTTATACAGTTTATTGACATTAGGCTACAGAAATAGTTTAATATGTTTAATATAAAGTAGTATGATAAAAATGTCTATTTTGTTTATATAATACGTTTTACTTCAAGGTCCTTTTTAAATTGTGTTTTATTTACATTGTAGCCTATTTTGTTTTGATATAGCCTACTAAATAAATATGGAAACAGATTTATGTAAATGTAGGCCTATACATTATTTTTTTTCAGATTTATATACAATTACAATTTTAATAAAACTGTTTAAAATTATAATCTTATTTGGGCATAAAAAGTATGCTACGTTAATCTTGTTAGTTTATACTGGATAAAGTTGTATAGTTTATACTGAACGAAGTTTATCATAATAGGTCTGCAGAATATAGAAATAACTTTGATGACACTTGTTCAAAGGGACACGCGCGCTTTGAAATTGTGACTCATCAGCCGCATTCACTCACGTTAGAAAGATAAAAGTCGTTTTATTGGAGCTTTTCAAAGAGGTCAAAAGTGCTTTGATTTGATCCTTCTTTAATGTCCATTTTCATTTGTTTCATCTGTGTTCAATAGGCTACTTTAACTTATGCTATTAAACGAAACTTGGTGCTCTTAATGAAAACTCTATTACATCAGTCAGTCACACAAACCTTTTATATTGACTGAAACATATCTTTAATAAATAGGTGAATAAATGTCGCCATCTTGCGGTATTATTAAGGAAGTTTGATAAAACAAATAACTAAATAAATAAATGCCTTGCAAAAATTAAAAAAAGTTAAAAAATAATATAAATAATAAAATAACTCCCTTTTAATACCCATTAACTGCACTGTTGATTATGATTACATACCAAGATAAATTTGATTCCATGTAAACAATAATAAATGATAGTATTTTTTCAAATACAGTCTTTTGGACAGCATAAAGAAAACATTGCATTATCATATTATTACTAAAAAAAGGCCAGTGTCTGTGGATAGAGGAATTATTCAAAAACCTTCAGAGTTACATAGTGTTGCATGCCAATAAATCAGGGTTAACTCAAGATTAAATGATCGTGGTTATTTTAAAGCACAAGCCACAGCTGTAGTTTAGAGACGTCACGAGCGGTTTGACTGAGAGAGTGTGTATTTTACAAACCAGCAGATCCTCCCAATATAACTCAGCTTACATCATTAACATTCGATTCTTTTTAAGCTACTTGGGTTTACAAAGAATTCACTTGAAAATCCCACTGAGCGGATATTGGTTTTGCCTCTTCGCCAAATGAGATCATTTGATAATCTGCTCGGTCCACACAGCACATACAGAAAATGAGAATTCTGCACGTCCTTTATTGTACTGAGGACTTTTGATGTATTAAAAATAAACTTACTATTATGAACTTCAATGCCCTGGCATATCCCTATCAGGATGGAACAGATCAGTTATAGGGATTTTGTCTCAAGAATCTGTGAATGAGTAGCCTATAAAATCTTTACATCTGAAAGGTTCTTGGCCTTTCCATTCAGATTATAACAACTTGTAAGCTCTGTTTGATACATGAAGGACTTTCATTAAAAAGACATCAAATCAAAGAGGGATTGCTATTTCAACATTAGGATAAAAGAGCATATAGGCCTTCATATTTAATCAGTCAGTACCTTTCACAAAATCAGTCACACAACAAAAGTATAGAAACTCATACTAAACAAACCTCATTTGCATGATAAAGGCAGCAATCTGATTCAGAGCATTGAACTGAATCATATGGTTGACCCATATTCAGTTCTGCATATGTTTATAGAGAACATCCAGTGTGGTTGTAAGCATCCATCTGTACAGCCAGGATTTGCACAGTGCCACTGACAAGCATTGATATGATTTGGGCCAATAGGCAATTAACAAATGCATGACCTCCTCCAAACAGAGCTGGATGTTCATTGAGAACTCCCAACTATTCAGCTCTGCCAAATCAAACTGATCTGGGGATGAAATTCAAGCTCCAGTGAGTTAGATGTGCATCCCAAATACACAAAAGGAAGTTTAGCTATCTAATCTGAAGCAATTCATCCAAAGCGAGGGCAGCTTTGAAGGTTACTTGCTGGCTTTTCTCAATGGGGTGCACTTACTACAATCAAATGATTTATGATCGAAGGTAAGACGTTGTTGTAGAGAATATTTGGGCCACATCAGTTGTACTGTAGTCTGAGAAATAGACCTGGCAGATGGTGTTTGGATTTAAGATTAGCTGAGTCATTCTTTACTGAGGAAATAAACCCTGATGGTGTCTTTTGCATAAACTGCATCTGGAAAAACGAATTCAGGTAGCTTTGGTCTCAAGAACAAATGTGTTGCTCTGTTTACTTATTAAGTTACATACTAGACCATGTTATTGCAGCGTCTAAAGGAATAGTTCACCCAAAAATGAATATTATGGCTGAAAATGTACTCATCCTCTCAACTGGAACAGATTTGGATAAATTTAGGATTACATCACTTGCTCAGTGAGTGGGTGCCATCAGAATGAGAGTCCAAACAAGCAGTTCACTCATTTTCAGTGTGTGTTTGTAAGAAATCACTCAATCTGGCCATTTCTGGCCGAGTACATAATCCATAGTAACACATCCGTATGAACCAACATATTTGTTTAGAACTGTTTTGGACTGTTTATGTTTATTAGCAGTGCTTGATCTGTGCATATTTCTCTCCTGATTCATACAAGACAACTTTTTCACTGGAGAAGGCAATATTATGGATTTTAAGAAACAATGGTTTGAAGTTAAACACATCTTGATTTCAGCACGTCAGCATTTCACCTGACTTTATTTGATGGACTCTCATTCTGACGGCACCCATTTACTTCAGAGGATCCATTGGTGAGCAAGTGATGTAATGCTAAATCTCTCCAAACCTGTTCCGATAAAAAAACAAACTCATCTATATCCTGGATGTAAATGTTTAGAAAATTTTAATTTTTAGGTTGAACTCTTCCTTAAAAAACATAGAGTGAGTCCATTTGCACTGTTCTTTTATTCCTCGGGTGCCTGAGAGTGACAGCCAGCTGAACTACTGTATTAAAGGCCACGCTTCTCCTTGACTGTTCCAGATGGCTGGAAACGCAACTCGTATCTCATCCCAAGAAACTGTGTCTGCATCAGGTCAGCTTGATTTGTTACCCCGCTACAAAGTAATTAGAATTATGAACTGTGTGTCACGAATTCAGTCAAGCATCTGAAGGTCAGCTTTTTAAATTCAACTCTACACAAGCTCATATAGCGAGAGCTGATCAAATGTCACTGAGTAAATGTAAGCTAGGAAAAGTTATTTATCACAATGGACAGAAACCACAGGAGTTATATAACATACAGTGGCTCCTGAAAAGTATTTAGACACTTAAGATGTATTATTACTGATAAATGTATATATGTCTTTGCAATGGATAGTACAATATCAAACAATGTGGCATTGTTTTTATAGAAAATTATCCCAGTTTTAGGTTATCTGAACTAGGGGTTTGTCCAGGGCCCATCAAAAGTGGTGCTAGAAAATTTGTCCACTGAAATTCTGATAGAGAAAAAATGCTGTATATTTTAAAAAAGAAAAATGTCCATTTTCTCATCACTGCTATCTTGCACTGTATTGCACTTGTATTGCAAAAAAAAAAAAAAAAAAAAAAAAAAATCTGCTTGGAAATGATATGTATTATGAAATTTGAACTGAATTTAAAATGTTTCTTATACTTTATAATGACATATTTTAGACAGCTACTAGTTTAAGCCAAGTTCTATGTTTATGAGTGAGTCATATGAATCATTCACTCAATTGATTCTTTTAATCACACTCATTCATTCAGGAACGAAACAAATGACTGTCTTTATAAGTGAATCATTTTAATTATTCCCTAATCAGATTCTTCAAGAATGCTGATTCATTAAAGAGACTGTGTCGAATGAATCACTGAATCATTTAATTTGTTCACTGGTCATTGCTAACATTGCTGGTTAAAAATATTTCATTCATTTATTTTGGCTTTAGTACATCGACATAAAGTTAGAAACAACATACTGCCTTTATAACGTACTTTTAAAAATTTTATTTAAATGATTATATGATTGTATACAGTAGGTTATTTAATATTGATCCCTATTTGGGAGGGGGTGGGGTTCAGTGATGCCAATTGATTTTTATTAACTCTTTGAAAACATCTGGTATAAAGAATACATCTTTAAAATACCCATTTGGCAGATCATTCACCTAATTTCTGTAACGTTTTCCTGATCAATTGTCAATCTACTGTAATTCCTGCGCACGCACACTACGAAAAAAGGTCAGGCTGCAGGAAGTGAAATAGGATATTCAGTTTGCTCTAGAGTCGCTTACGATAATAATCTTTCTCCAGAGGGCTGTGTTATTACTGTTTATTTTGAGTCGATTAATCATCTCTGCAACCCGGTTCTTCTGACCGAACATGCTCAGCAGACTGTGGAGGCCACACAAGGTGACACAAGGAACCGAGAGAGAGCTAAGCTAAAATATTTAACAACCAGGACAAGATTCAGACAACACAGCCTCTTTTTTTATTTTTATTTTTATTTTGTGACGGTGGGGGCATCTGAGTGAAGATGTTAAGGCTCATTTCTGCGCCTTTCTTTGCTGGTTGAAACACAGTGGTGACCTAATTTCATCTGCTTTGGCTCGTGAGCTAGCAAATGCGAACAAAGCTTCTGGTGTCCTTTGAAACCCCTCCAAATAAGACATCTTATTTTAGCACACTCATTTGACACGCTTTGAGGTTTACAGTACTGCAGTGAAAGGAAGATATTGACAAAGAACGAGATCAAAGGATGAAGATGAATGTGTTAAACAGTTCACGGAACGACCAGAAGAGGGAGACATTCTATTAGAAGACTTGCGTCTGGATGACGGCATTACATAATTACAATAACATTGAATGATTCATTGGAAGAATGGAGTTAATTTATGCAAACTGACAGAATTGTGTCATACTTTCTGTTTGTAAGGCTGATGCTGTCTGCAGGAAGGCAGCAACCATTTAAAACACAGCCAGAGGTGAATATTAATATATAATTGCAAAAAAGCTTTGAAAGTGAGGTCACAGGCAGAAACCTAAAAAGAGGGTAATTAAAAAGAGATATATTTATTATATACATTTATTTTTTATATATATATTTTAAACCACCACATATATAGAAAGGTTTCATTACACGGACAAAAAGATCAAGCCTACTTCAAAATAGGCCTATCTTCTGTTGTGTCCACACAGCTTTGGAACAACATGATGATGGTGAGCAAATGATGACCGCATTTTCATTCTGGGGCGAACTGTCCCTTTAAATCATTGCTCTTGGTTTATAATGAAGCTTATGACCTTTTCACCTTTCAATCTCTATAGACACATCTCTATTGTTTTCTGCTCATGCAAATTCAGGGGCTGCATAAATAAAGCAAGTAAATGCACTCCACTGCATGATTACACTGTGTTTTATTCATAATTACCAGAGTAACCGATTCATTCTGACGTGAGCGATGAATCACTGGACCCCTCCCCACTCAGAGTTATGAACATATGCGAGAGCTGTACCTCCTTACTGGGTGAGGAAAGAGACAAATGGTGACTGCATGAGTGAACACGGGGTACATGAGTGAAGGCTGGCCGGCGGTTCGTTGTACCCTGGTGTATTAGCACCGTCTGCTCACACATGCTCTTCAAGGGGGCTAAATGGTGTCCTGCCAAGTTCATGTCTAGCAGTTGTCAGACAGCAGAGACTGCATTGGCCCCTTATGGGACCTTTTTCTTTATTTCCCCGTAATCAACAAAGGGTCTCCTATGGGAGATCTGCCTATTAATATACAGTGAGCTAATCCATCCCTCCAATACAACATATATTCACACTGCAGTTTCCTAGTCAGTATGTATTGAGCAGCTTATTCTGAAAGAAACACACGGCACATAATAATTTGATGCCTCTTGTAAAGGCTAAAAAAAGGGCATAAATAAAGGCTAAATAAATGCTGACCAGTCAACCATGCGTTATCTTTATTTGGATTTAATTTTTCAATATTTCCAGGTTATAAAGTTCTTTTTCAGGTTGCCCTGAAATTAACCATGCTATGGATGCATTTGAATATACACATTATATTAAACACTGCATCATCACACATGCAAACGTTTCCACTTTTAAATAATAAAAATACTACTTACAACCCAAAATTCTACCTACAGGCCTATATGTTTTATGAAAAGTTTCAGAATACAAAAATCCTGATTAGAAAAATATGCATAGCTCTACTACATTGAATGCTGCATGGCACATTCAAACTTCTGTATATAGCAACTGATTTTTATGATTTTATGGCCTCCTTTGGATCATAAAAAAAAATCTATTCATTGGCATCTACTCTGCTAACAGGTGTATATGTGTTCTGAAAGGTTTCAGAAATGAATGAAATGTTCCTGAATTACATGGCAGCTAATTTCCAAAATAATAGTACAGCAAAGATAAATAGCCTACACATGTATCTTTAAATAGTTGCAAACTTTACAACAAATTTTCAATGTAGCCTTCTTCATTTAGTATTAATGTGAAGTGTATTTTCTCCTTTTTCTCTTCTTACAAAGATAACAATATCATATTTTGTATCCGTAAATAAATGTCCGTGCTTGAAGTCACGCACAAGAGCCATAAAGGTGAGTAGGAGGAGCGTGTGAACTACTCGGGGGCGTGGCTTCTCTCACCTGTGTCAGGTGACATTTCAATTTGCTTACAACTCAAAAGACTGATGGCTATGATAAGTGACCTGAAACAGTGTTTCTCTTCGTCGAACAACATAACGTTTCTTGTTTGATGTGTGTGTTAGTAAAGCATACTTGGCATTTCAAACCTGATCAGAAGTATTTTCTCCCTGAGGATGAAAACTTTTGCACCTGTATGATTCCTGAAACCCCGAGGGATTCCCTGAATGAGAAAACGGAAGCTGGACTAAGGACAGGTTTTGCAAGTAAGTGTTAAGAGGAGTGTCTAACATTTTTATATCTACTGCATTTTTTAAGCCCGAGTATTTTTTTTAAACCGCTTGCAAACATTGTTCACGTGCGTCTACACCGCGCTTGTGCCAGCGTAGTGTGTGATTATAAAGGTATGTGTACGTTTTCTAACAAAGTCATATTTATCACGTAGTAAAATTAATTTGCTTGAAATGTCCTGGGATATAAACATTTGGGGCATCTACCAGATTGTAGTTGCCAACGTGACTGTGTGCAAAGGGTGTGTTTAAGTGTTTTGCGTCTATGCAAGCCATTGTTTTCAAAGTATTTAAATGTGTTGCAGTTGCTGTGGAATGGTATGCATGACTCACTTGGTTGACAACACCAGGCCATCAGGTTACAGACTACTGCTGATTGTGATACTTCATGCCCATTGATTATTCCCACAATGACACTTGATGCCTCTTGTAGTTCAAACTAGGCCTGTATTCTGGGTCACAAATCTTTTGTTGTTTATCTAATTAATTGTATTGGTCTTAAATGGCATGTTCAACCATAATTAGTCATAGAACCTCTATAGCCTGCTTTTTGCTTTAAGGCATGCTATTAGTCAAAAGCTTGGGCACATTTTAGAATAATAGTGATTAGCAAGTTATCAAAAATTATAAAATGTTAAACTGAAGTATTGGAATTTTACAGTGAGCAACAATATTAAACAAGTCAGAACTTGTATTTTAGCATGCGTTTTAGTAGCCACAGTTTGTCTAAAATATAGCTCTATTTATTTTTTTTAACCAGCTTAAAGGAACACTTCACCCCAAAATGAAAATTTTGTCATTTACTCACCCTCATGACTTTCGAAACCTGTATAAGTTTCTTTTTTATGTTGAACATAAAAGAAGATGTTTTGAAGAATGCTTGTAATCAAACAGTTGATGGTCCCCATTGACTTCTATAGTATTTATTTCCTTAAGTCAGTGGGGACCAACAACTGTTTGGTTCTTCAGAATTCTTTTGAGTTCAACATAAGAGAAACTTATACAGGTTTGGAACAACATGAGGGTGAGTAAATGATATCAAATTTCATTTTTGGGTGAACTATTCCTTTAAGACTTTAAGTATGGATTTGAAAAAAAAAACACCTGTTATCCTTCACTATCTGGACCAACTCATTTAAAAAGGTTTTGTAAAGAAATGCAGACTTTGAATATTTGTGTATAATACCTTTTCACAAATTTCACACATTTATTCATAATAGCCTTTAGATAAAAAGGTGTTTAGGATGAGAAACCTAAATTCTGTCAAATGTGTCCAAACTTGTGACTATCCTTTTTACTAGTGATCCCTTTTTAGTTTTATATAGATTGAGTAACTATTACACATTTTAAAACATTTAATGTTATTTTATTTAATACTAATAATTATCTGTGTGTATTCATTTTAACCTCCAGAAGTTATTTCCTCCTTTATATGATGTTTGTATCATTTGCATTGCATAGGCTATCTCTCAGTTGTGGTGCCTTCATTAGCATAACAACATTGTTTACAGTGTACCTTGTGGTTGGAAAAACTACACTGGCAACTCTCGTGACATCATGACCTGAGAAATTTTGAATAATTCATGTTCAGACAGCTGATTGTGTTTTCTACCATTTCATCCATTAGTGAATTTCAGGACTGCATGACTTGAACTGAATCAGTGTTGTACTTTGATAGACATCTTGCTCTTATCTCAATCTTCCAGGAGCCTTCCAGTGAGCCCTTTAAAACAATTAACCGATTTGCAGTCAATATACCCTCTAATTTGATGTTTACGATTACTTTTGTTCTTTTTTCAAATGTAGACCTAAACCTGATGATTCAATTACTGAGTACCAACAAACTAGGGTTTAAGCTGTGCCAGGAGAAAGTGCTGTGAGCTCAGAGAATAAGTTCTCCTGCTTGAACTTGCCTGTTCTGTGGCTTCCTGCTTTAAACAGACCCCAGAAGTGATTTTATTTAAAGAGTGTTAGTTGAAAGAAATGTATGTTGGTTTTAAAGGGCAAAAGAGAGCTTCCTGCTTTGTCTCTTCTTTCTAAATATCCCCTCCCAGGCCCATTATGTTTCAAGCCAGGGTATAGATGCATTCAACAAAACACACTTCTTTGCCAGAATGACACCATGCTGAGTTTAATGATGAATGGCGTCATGCATCGGTAGTAATTGGCCATTCAGTCTAATGCTGCTCCTGGCTTTCATTGTTATGCTTTATTTTAAAAAAAAGAGCGCTTTCTCCAACTGTTGCTACTGGCCAGTTTCGTTGCTGAAACTGCAGATGCCCCCTGAGCAGAGCTTTGTTTGAAAACCAAGAATCAGGTTTCACCAACACTTGTAAAGGATGAACGATAGTTTTGTATTCTGGCTTGCACAGATGACAAGAGCAGGAGAGGGATGAATGTGATCTGTGATGTAGTTTTTAGCTTTGACTCTGGTTTTATATATGAATATTTTCATTGTTAGCTATTAAATTAAGTCGAGGATGAGAATAATAGTACAAAATAAAACGATAAGCCATGTGTAAGCCAATATTAATTTATCATCAGTCAAACATTAATGTAAAAATATTAACATTTATTATTAATTGTTACAATAAAATACAAAAACTTTAATAATAATAGTGTGTGTATGTATGTATGTATGTGTGTGTATATATATATATATATATATATATATATATATATATATATATAACATATTAATAAGAGTAATGTTTAATGTATATTGTGTATAAATAAATGAATAAATTATGAATTGTGTGTGTATTAAATATTAATTTACAATAGTTGTGTAATTTCTTTAATTGTTTATGTAAATAGTTATTTTCTTATAAAAAAACTAAAAAATATGAGAATAATAGAAAAATATGAAAATGATTAATTGTTTTATTTTAATACAATGTTATCTATTATTATTATTATGAAGAGCAACAACAATAAGTGTATGAAATAATAATATATACTGTATATTTTATAAATGTGTATACAATAATTACAATATAGAATACATTGACACAATAAAATAAAAAATATAATATTAAGGTACAATGAAATAAACAAATTCATTATTAATAAATATTGCAATATATTATTTATAATAAATGTTATGATTTATAAATGTAATTATTGTTTTTATTAAATATTTATTAAAATAATAGTACGTTGTTGTTGTTGTTTATTATTATTATTATTATTATTATGTTATTGTGTGGTTGTTGTTTATTATTATTATTATTATTATTATTATTATTATTATTATTATTATTATGTTATTGTGTGGTTGTTGTTTATTATTATTATTATTATTATTATTATTATTATTATTATTATTATGTTATTGTGTGTGTGTGTCTAAGTAACTATTTTAATAAGTTAATTGTTTTTGGTAATTGTTGTTTATTTCTTTCTTTCTTTATTTTGTTCTCTTTGAAGTGATTAGAGAGATACATTCTGTCTTTCTCCTGAGAGAATGACCTTGCCTCAGGCTACAACAGTGATGTGTCAAACAGACATTCTGCTGTGAAACTTGCTGTCTGTCCTTGAATGAATCCTCAGTCATCAGGTGAATGAGTCTGCATTATTCTCACTGAGCACAACACCTGTCAAGCGTCTGCTAGCTGGGGAATCACAGCTGAGAGAACAGTCATTTCCATCTCCAGCCATGACGCCTTCATGTGGAGCGGCAGAATTCATCTTCTTAACAAGAACGCTTTTTGGAGTGCCTTGCCTTTGGCTATATGCTGCAATTAATGGATGACATCCTCGTTGTACCTTTGATATTGCCACAAAGCAGCAGATTCTTCCTTGTCATCTGTTGTTTTTGGAACGGTGTGGTTTTAAGCATGGGAAATGAAGGCAATTCCAAGAGGATGCGGTTTGAGGACTCTCACCAGATTGCGAGTGCTGTAAATGGGATTAGAAGAAGCCTGGATTGGATTTGAAGGCTGATCTAGCTACTTGAATCACATACTGACAATTTCTCAGAGAGCACTCAGCTCCTATTAGGAGTATTAAGGCCACGGTCGGTCTTAAATTGAGACACATTTTCTGTTTAATGGCAAATTAGATGTAATGAACTGTAATTCACAGGAGTTTGCTGTACCAATGCTCTTTTGCCCTTCTGCACAGCTTGGTCTCTGAGGGGCCCAGGGAGAGGAGGGGGGCCTGGTTCATCTCTTGCTTTGTGTGTGTGTGTAGTGGATCAGATCAGGTGTCCTGGCACTGGCCTCTTCTCCCTATCCGGGTGCTGAGAAAGCCCTGTTTGTTTGTGATTTGGGCCTGTGGCACCAAAGAGACAATGAGTGCAGTCTCTGTGAGGACTGGGAGGGAGAGCCGAGGGTTCGGGATCAGGGGGTGTGGAGCACCAGGGTCCTTTATCTCCTCCGTCTTCATGAGCACTCATCACCGGAAACACAGATGTCCCTCAGGCCGCCTCCATGGGACGGCACAGACGGGAGTGGGTGGAACGCTGTCACCTCACTGGGAGTGTGTGCACACGTTTTCGATTAAAAATACATTTACCCAACAGGTTGGCTCAATCAAGCAGAACTATTTTAGCTTGTCGTAGTTTTGTGACCCACACTGAGCAAATGGTGTTAAAATTGTGCCGGTCTGTGGTGTTCATCACATAAACCACTGGTTCTCCACTGGTTTTGATTGAGGACCAAGGATTTATGTTGGATGTTAAGTGGTGACCCAACACGATTCTTGTACATAAGTCATAAAATTAAAAAAAAAACATTTTACCATGAGCTACATAAGCCAAATATGAAGAATTATTAACATGCATTTGCAACAACAATTTGTTGTTGTTGTTGTTGCTTTTATTATTTCTGTATGGAAAATATTGTATGTTAATGGTTTTATTTTTTATAGATGTTTTATGCATTCATTTTATTCTTAAGTAGATAAATTTATTCATTCACATTAATAGTTAGTGCTTTTAAATAGATGTTTTATGCATTCATTTTATCATTATTACTAATATTATTGAAGTGTTTTTTCAGTATATTATGTTATTTTATGTAGATGTTTTATTCATGATCATATTATCATTATTATTATAGTTATCTTTGTTTATTATTATTAATATTATTATTATTAGTAGTAGTAGTAGTAGTTTATTGTTGGTATTATTTTTTTAATTATTAATAGTTTATTAATATATTTTTAAACATCCTAACACATTGATCAAATACTGGACCTTATTATTATTATCATCATCTTTGTGTATATTAGTTTATTTTCATTTTGTTTTTTATTGTTGGTATTATTTTTTTAACATTATTAATAGCTTATACATTTATTTTTTAATCATCCTAACACATGGATCAAATACTGGGCCAAATTAATTGTATTAGTATTTATCATATTGCCAAGTGACTGAATTTGCATGAAACATATTTACAAAAAAACGTTTAATTAAATGCATGGCTTTTGTCAACAACAAAAGATCTAGCACTTTTTTAAACATAGGATTACTAAATTCTTATCCATGTTAAAAACTATCTATCCATAGGTAATTGCATTTTATTTTTTTAGGTCACCACCCACCAGTTCATAGCTACTGATCCTCTGTATCCTTATTGTGGTCCTAGTTCATAGTTTGTTATTGTAGAAAAGGTAGTTTACATCTCAAATGTTGGTCCATGAGTCTAATTAGTATTTACTATAGAGGTTTTCAGTGATTTTTTTCAGTGGTGTGATTGATTAGAGTCATTAGACATGCTGTTAAACTCATTTTTGTCCTCCACCTGAAATTAATCAATAGAATGTGGGTAGAAATTGTCGGTTCTACGTTTTGCTTGGCAGTGTGTGGGATGAGATTCAGTACGAGCCCTGAGCTTGGCAAGAGATGGGTGTTTACTGCTTTGGATGAAAACAGCAACAGTTTGAGCTTTTAGAGTGTTATGACCTTTCCCTGGCTTATCATAAACAGAGCGAAGTAATTGTCATTGGCCAGCGAAAGGGTAACATTACCTCCGTTTGCCATGAGCTTTATTCAGCGCCAAGGAGACAAGCGCCGCTTTATTCGCCATTAAGAAAGAAAAATGATGTTCTCCCCAGAGCGACGTTCATTTTCTGTGAGGGTGTTTTGTGCCTGTACTGAGGTGTCATGTGATCTGGAAAAAACGGGCTGTAAACGCTGAATAAGAAGCCCGAGAGTGATTCGAGCTTCACTGATGTATTGAATGCATCATTACTTTTCATTTGCTTCCACATGCAGACTCATCCCGCGTCACCTTTCGCCTAAATGGAAGGGCTTTTTTGTCCCCCGTCACTCTCACAGACAGCAGTTTGCGTGTTTATTCAACTCCAGCTCATTCAAATGCGGGCTGTGTTATGGAAAGGTCTCCAGATGCACCTGCCTCGTCTGTTTCTAGCCAAACCACCGACACTAGCTGAATAGGATGACTAAGCATCTCTAATCCAGCCTGTCATTTCCATCCTTGTGTCTCATGCTGCTTTCTGATCCTGGTGTCTATATTAATTTACTGTGGTCCTTGTCCATGGCTTTCTTGCAGGATTACATGTATATAATTACCATGGTCAAGCTATCTGTGACCGGACTGGATACCAAAATGGGCACATTATGTTACAATTACCTGCGATGTGTGTTTGTGTATGTGTAATTTATTTATTTGCTTTGTAGTTTATATATTTATTTGATTATTTTAATTTGTTTTATATTTTAATTTTATTTGACTTGGGTTTTTATTTTAACATATGAATGTATTTACAAAACATTTTCATTTGATTTGAGTTTTTCATTTGTTTTTGTATGATTATATTGTAATTTATGTATTTATAAATATTTATCATAGTTTTATGATGTTTTAAATATTTATTTATTTATTATTATTATTATTATTATTAACAAATGTATTTATGAAATTTGTCTTGACATTTGAGTATTTATTTATTTAATTTGGTTCATTTTAGACTTTATTTGTCTTGGGTCTTAATGTATTTATGCAACATTCGTTTATTTATTTATTAACTTTTATTTTAAATATTTATTTTGATATTTTATCAATTTTTCATGACTATATTGTATTTTTTTTTTTTTATTGGTTGTGATTTTATATTGTATTTTTTTATAAATATATATTTAATTTGATTTTCTTTGACTTTGATTTTATTTATTGTTTACGAAGTTTATTGACATTTATTTGATTTATGATTTTATTAATGAATTTATTTTTTCTTTGATTTTGATTTTAATTTCTCATTCATTTGATTTTGCTTAGGGTTTACAGGTGCTTAGTCTAAATTTGGCCTAATGTAATGTAATCTCATGCTGATTTCTGATCCTGCTTTCTGTAATAATTTACCATTTCTCTCTTTCTATGACGTTCTTCCAGGATTACATGTATATGATTACCATAGTCAAACTGGATTGGGTGCCAAAATAGTCAACTTTGTTGCGTTTACACCTGTGAGAACTTCTTGTACCCCAATACCACGTGTTGGGCTTGTATGACCGTCTCCATGGTTTGGTTTTTGTGCTGGAACATTATAATATGTAACTTAATCTGGGCTGGGATGTGCTGTAGGCCTACAGAGTGAAAATCAGGGTGAAATCAGATTCTTAACGTCCCATTTCCAGTCATTGTGTCAATGCACGCCTGTTGGGTGTCACACGTCCGCACCTGTTCCTCAAGACACAAGCTCACCAATGAGATGGGAAATGGCCTGAAGCCTGCTATAAGTTTGTTCATTTTTGAAAAGGTTAGGAACTGAGTATGGATTGCGGTCGTGTCATTACTCCTCAGGCGAGAGCAACATTCTCTGCTGGTTGAGAAAAGCAATAATGGTGACTTCGATTTTCAACCTGACTGCTTTGAGACTCAGTCCAGTGCCTTAATGCCCTCCACTGGGGCAAACTCACAGCGGACCCTGAGAAATGACAGTCATTTCGGCTGAGCCTGAAGTCGGCGCGTACCTGCGGTGGAGACGGCCGAGGTGGACGGCAAGGTTGCGGGTGAATTATGCCCTTCTATCTTTGAGTTATAAGCTGATCGGTCTTAAAGTTTTGAAAGAACCATTCTCCCCAAGTGGTTTTATGCAAGGCAAGTCCATTCATAAATACGATTGTGGGCTGCTGTTGAGACTCACATAGGCTCTTAAGCTCTTCTTGAAGTGTTTGTTAGTCGTAAGGTCAGCAGTGAGGTCAGCCTAAGGCACTTTTTGGGAGCATCAGTCTTGATTGACAGCAGCCACGGCCTGGCATCGCTGACCTTGCTCTGTCAGCCACATTATGCAGGTATTAGAGGGAGGAAAATCTATTTGGCTTTTTTCTGCCAGGGCTGGGGTGGCAGCGTCGTAACTCCTTTGGGTAATGGGCATAAAACTGATTTATGGTTTTTGATGGCTGAAGTTATACCCCAGAGCACCGGAGCCTTTTCTCTATGTCTGAGGTGTCTAAAAGTTTTAATGCGTTTGTCATGCAGAGAAACCCCACTTGTGGGTTTCTATGCACTGTGAATGAATCGTGAAATTCTTTTGTGATGAGAGATTTTAAGGTGGAAACTTTCAAGGAAACTGAACTTGCGTTGGTCGACTATGAGTCAACGCAGGCCGGAAGATTAGGCCTATACAACTCTAAGTATTAATGATCTCATTTAAGATTTGTACTTTTTTTTTTTTTTTTTTTTTTTTTTTTTTGGATGACTTTGTGTTTTATGCATTTTTGATGATTTTATTATTTCTGAGTATATTTATGAAATTGAATTATTCATGATTTTATTAATTTGGTTTTTGGATTTTATCAATTTTTTTGTTTTGATTTAATGAATGTATTTGTTTGATTTTATTATTTATGAATGTATTTATGGTGTGCATTTTTCATAAATTTATTCATGATTTTTTTTATTTTTATCAATGATTTTATAGTGATTTTAGTGAAATATATTTTATGATTTGTGATTATTTGTATAGATTGATTATTTATGAAATATATTTATTCATGTTTTTTCATTTATGAATTTAATTGTTTATTTTATGTATTTTGTGTGTTTTTTTTAATGATATATTTGATTATATTTATGCAGTAATTTATGATTTTATTTTATTTGTAATTTATAATAATTGGTTTAATTAACATTTTTGCTATTATTTTCCTAGTGTTTTAAGATTTTATTCAAGAATTTTATTCATTTTGATAATTATATTTTAAATCCTTTAAATGGTGACCACTAATTTAAATTTTTCACTATTTTAATCACATTTTGGCTTTACTAATTTAGTTTTAAAACTGACAAATGGATTTTTTATTATAAAAATAATTTTAATTTCTCAATAATTATCTACTCATAGAAGCTGCATGCATAGTCATAAAATAGCAAATCACTGTTAAAAAATTGTAGATGCTTCCCAAAAATATTTAATGTCAACTACCATATATAACATTTCTGCTCCCTTTTTTTAATTTGTAGAAAAGAAAACATCCCACAATGCATTTACCTCCTCATAAGGAAGAATACATTACTGAAAGAGCTGCGTTTTGACAACTGGGTCACAATATGTCTGTGCATCATGTTGTGTTTGAGCCTAATGAACTGGCCTCCCTTTGTGCTCTTGTAAACAGGTGGCACTTGGTGATGCCAGGATGTTAGAAGAGACGTCACTCAATGCTAGTCACCATGGAAACACCAGTGTAGGCCCCAAAGGAAGTGATGAAGACAGAGAAGAAAAGCAAACATGTGTTGATATGAACCCCCAAAGTGATCTCTACCTACAGTCCTCTGAGACCTACTTTCCCTCGAGAAGCTCTCAACTGCATGATGATTTGAACGAGTTCTCTAATGAGTGGTCGTCCATTGGAGACTTGAGCCAAGATACTTCCTTCTCCCTCGAGAGCTGCGTCAAGTGAGTAGCCGTCGATGTATATTGGCATCCTGTCTGTATAACTGATCTGTACAGGTTGTTCTAGCTCAGGGTTCCTCAGAGGGCCAATGCGCTGCAGAGTTTAGCTCCAACCCTGGTCAAACTCACCTATCTGTGATTTTTTTTTTCTAATGATCCTGAAGACATTGATTGGCATGCTCAGGTGTGTTTGATTAGGGTTAGAGCTAAACTCTGCAGGAAAGTGGATCTCGTGGGCCAGATTTGAGGATCCTTGTTCTAGCTAATTGTTTCTCATTGGTCCATCAGGCTGGAGAGGAGGTGGATGCTGTGGTATGAATTCAAGAGAGAGCTCTCCTGTTTGGACGACTGGCTTCGATCAGCTGAGAAAATAGCAGCATCTCCAAACTCCAGCCATGTGCTGTATGTTACAGCAAAAGAGGAGTTACAAAAATATGAGGTAATGAGACGTTTGGTCTAACTTCAATGTAGTTAGATGCTTAAATGACAAATAAGTCTCCATGATAATAAAAAGGAAAAAAAATAAAATAGAAAAAAATGCCTGCCAAAAATGCAGTTTTGAAATGCATGCCAAGGTTCTATAAATATACTCTTTACTCATTGTACTCTAAGGAAAACATTTTATATATTTCAATGCATGCCCCCCCCCCCCCCCCAAAAAAAAGAAAACAATCTATACACCTGAGTGTAGACATGTTAATGTGGGCATCTTGATCAATATTTAAAAACAAAATTAAATATTTATTGTAGTTAAAAGTATTTAATTATTTATTTAAATTTCTTAATAATAATAATAATAATAATAATAATAATAATAATAATAATAATTATTATTATTATTATTATTATTTATTTATTTAATTATTATTATTTTATTTTATTTATTTATTTATTTATTTATTTTTTACAAATAATGGATTATTATTTAATAAGTTTTTGGGGAGTCACATGATGAACTATTATGAACTGAACTAACCTTGCAAAAGTTTTCAAATATTTAGTAAAACACTTTGTAAAAAAAAAAATAAAATAAAATTTGCAAGAAAGGAAAAAAAAATAGTAACGTTTAAGTTTTACAAGTATTTGAGTCATTTGGGTGTATGAATAACATTTTAATGTATTTTTAATAACTCTCATAGATGTATACTAAAAATTGTGGTCGTTTAACCGTAATTTTTTTAATTTCTTTTTTGCTATTCTGAACGCACTTCTGTAAAAATATAAATAAATAAAATATGTAAGTAAAAAAGTAACATTTTAAACTAAAACCTAGTAACATTGTTTTACAAGTTTTACAAGTATTCAAGTGATTTGGATGTATGAATAACATTTTAATGAATAACATTTTTAATGTATTTTTAACAACTTTCATAGATGTGTACCAAAAATTGTGGTGTTATTTAACCGTATTTTTTTTATTTATTTATTTTTTTAACCTTTCTGATCGCAAATCCAAGAAATATTGTGGTCTCTTTTGAAAAGTTGTTGACCAAAATTGCCAGAATTAAATTTCAAAAATCATCAGAAATGCTTAAATTATCAGGAGATTAATGCTTTTACAAAAAAATGACACTAGCCATGTTTAGGCCTAGAAACACAGTAGAGCTAAAGCCACATGTCTGATTATATTCTAGTTTAAATCTGAGGATGATAACTCTAAAACCGAGTTGCCAAAAGAGAAATTACATCCAAACTCTGGCAGTTGTGTTAAGACGAGAGCAACACCATCTCCAATTAGTCATTACAGGTGTCCGTTGCTGAGCGGATGCCAGCCAGCGTTTTGACACTTTCTACAATGAAAGTGTAATCAACGACACATAGACACACTTACAAACGCGCAGACTCAGACTGTCTAGAAGCCCGGGACCCATGCCAGCGAAGATAAATGACACCAAATGGTCGTCAAACTCCTTGGCTCTCCTCCTAAGCACCATTGCGCCTCCCTCAGTCTTAACCCCTCGCACTAATTTCTTAAAATAACCTGCTTTAGCTAATCAGGGAACCAGTGGGATGTATTTTTTTTACTTTCCGGTGGTTACTTTTAGAGTTTAGAGGAGTTACCTCTTAGTAATCGCATGATCTCACTGTCTGTTTTTGTATCGTCTTCCAGAACCTGCGTGCTGAGGCCAGGATACGTTTAACCCAGCTGGACGGACTGACCCAGAGGAGTCGAACTCTGGTTGGCCTGTTCAGAGGTGCTATGGGCGCACGGCTCATAGAAATGATGAAGGACTGCGGTCAGCGCTGGGATCAGCTCAGCAACACTGTGGAGACTGTGTGCCGCAGGTTGAAGGTATATAAAGACCCTCAAACTGCTCAAAGGTGTCATCTTTTAACCCTTTGGTGCTGTTGGGAAAAATTTTTTACTTTTTGTTTGTTTTAACTTTATCAGAATGGTACTATACTTCGTAAAGCTTTTGCCACTTGCTATTAGAAAATGCACACAAAAAAATCGTGAACATGATTCAAAAAGGTTAAATAGTCCTGAAAAAATAGGTCGAATATGACTGCATAGGAAATGAATGTGAAGCGAATTTCATCAATTGGAAATCTATTTAAATGTACTGCGCCCAAAAAAAACTTATTGAAAGCTTTTTTTTTTCTTTTTTTTGAGATAACCTCAAATTTGGAGCACAACTTGTTTCAGTTTATCGCTTTGATTTTTGCATAAGTATTTTTGTGCATATTTTACATAACTATACATTATTTATATATAAAATTTATTTTATCAACCATAAATTTAGAACTTAACTCATGTTCCAAATTTGAGACCAATATGTAATGGCCTAAGACTTTTGCACAGTACTGTATATTTATGTTTATTGATTGATTGATTTACTTATTTATTTTAACAGTATACAGATGCTTTAGGTTCTCATAGATTTTTTTTTGGAGGTGAAAACCAGAAAAAGCACATTTTTGATAATGTTTTTGTTGCTACTTTCTCTCTTGCCCCTTTCCTGCCTTCATTTTAATCCCATTAACTCTTTATCCATACAGCCTTCTGCTCTGCCTGTGTTGCTCTTACATAATTCTGTCCTTCCAGCCGCAGTGACCCCTGCGCACTGTTGGTCTGTGCTCGAATGCACTGCATATGCCCCCCTTACCATGGGCTTCTGTGTCTGTGTTTTGTTTATGCCATTTCCGCTCCCTGTCTGCCACATTGACGTCCTTGTTGTAATTTTGATGCGTCTCCCTGTCAGTCTGCGTCTATGCTAAAAACAGCATCAGGGTGTAGACGGTCAGACAGAATCATGTTCTGTCTGTCTGTGTGTGCGCAACAGCATTTCGTCTGCCAGCGGGAGGATTTTGAGAGGCAGAGGGAAGAGATGGCAGTGTGGCTGGCTGATATGGACCTCAGGCTGACTGAAGTGGAGCACTTCTCAGGCAAAGACACCTGCTCGAAGATGCACCAGCTTCAGGTACTTTCAGGAAACAAGGATCGACGGATTTGTCCATGCAGTTGTTTTTTTTTTGGGTTTTTTTTGGGTCATCTGAGTAGTGGGGTTTAAGTGCAGTTCTTTAACCCCTAAGTTGCAGGTACAAATCCCAGAAAGGCCAAGTTGGTCAGTCTTAAGAAAACATGTCCAGGTCACATTTCACCTGAAAAGAAAATTTATATATCTAGCATGAAGAAAATAAAGTCTACTTTTAGGACTATTAAAGTTTGTTTGCATTGGGTCATAATTGTTAATATGTGTCCAGACATTTTACTTTTTAAATAAGTAAATAAATAAATAAATACAATCAACAATTGAATGAATTTAATTTTAATATTTTATTTTAGCAAATTAAAATCTAAAAAGTAATAATGAAAAATTAAAATGAACAATTAAATTTGAATTAAATGAAATAATTTCTTAATTTAGTTAAAAATATTGTATCAAAATATTAAACTGTTAATATATTAAATAAAAATATATTTGTTATACACTAATATTTTAATAATTATTTTAATAAAGCAACTTGTAATACAATAATAAAAAGTACAAATAACTAATTAAATGACAAATTAATATTTTATTATTTAACAATTTTAACAGTTTATTATTATAATATATTAAAACCTTTTGCATTTTATTTATTTATTTTTATTTATTTAATGTTATGCATAATCCTCATTACTGAAAAACTGCTGTTATAAAATTTATGTAAGCTTTTACATTGACATTTTAATGGTCCTAAGCTTGATTTTTAGAACTTTAATGGTTCTAACCCTAATGAAAAACACATTATAATCAAGTAGTTCTGAAGATCTTTATAAGGTGGTTCTGATGTGTTTAATTAGGGTAGGAACTAAACTCTCAGGGTTGTGGCCCTCCAGAAATGGAATTGAATGGCCTTGACCTATAAAGGTAATATCAATTAAGGATGTATATCATATATGATTAATTTTTTTGAGTATATTTGTCTCACAGGGGTTTCAGGAGGCAGTTGGAGAGAGTGCAGGTCGACTGAATGATTTGCTCCAGCATGGAGAAGAGCTGATCCAAAGAAGCGAGCCAGCTGATGCCCAGGCCATCGAGAACCAGCTGCAGGAACTCCTGCTCCACTGTACCCGTGTCTTTCAGGGCCTGGGCCGTCTGCACACACGCCTGCTCAGCATGAGACTGGTATATATCCATGCATGGGCACAAATTGGTTCATTCCAGGTGTGAGGACAGTTTAAAGCCTCAAACACTTCTCATAGTCTCTTCTGAACTTTCATCTAATTCAATTGCACGATTATATTGGAATAAAATCAAAGTGCGTATAATCATTTCAACTCATTTGCCACCCAGAATATTGGCTAACCAAGCAGCTGACTGAATATATATCTACAGTAGCACTGTAACTTAAAGCCAGTGTTTATGATCAATCCTCCATAGATCAGTATTATCACACACCATATGCACAACTGACTATGAAACCTTGAAGAGTCCCTTCTCTGCCCTGATATTCCCCTGATAGCTTTTGTTTGATAATTTCATTTGTGCCATCTCAAGTTCACTTGCTCAGAGCAGAGCAGTTGCATTTTTCAGAAAATTATCCCAAGGGAAAGCTACTCAAGCATCCAACTTCATACGTTCTGGCAGAAAAATCATGAATACACCCCCTGAATAGCCTGAATAGTTGTCTTGTAGCCAAGCAGCCACTGTACAATACATGTACTGTCCATTTGAACAAGTTCCTTGTGTGAGCCTTTGTCTCTTTAGGTCCAAGCGGATCACGTAAAGACATGCTAAAAATGTAGCGTGCTTATGTTCTTTATGCTGTTGTCAAATATAGGACTTTTATAGAGTCCCACACCAGACATCTCAGAATGAATTACCACTGCATATTTTCCATAGCTTAGCACACAATGTCTATAATGTGTAGCAATTTTTTTTCCACACCCCGGATCAACATGTTCTCAGAATTTACAAGAAATTGCATTGCATGGATATATGGATACAGTAAATACGATAGATAGATAGAAGGGTCTCTTCAAATTTTCATATAAAATATATAAATATGTTTCTATATAAAAATATATATTTTAAAATTATTACTTTTATTCATAACTTGCTATTGATTAAATAATCCTGAAAATGCATCACAGTTCCCACAAAAATATGAAGCTGCACAGCTGTTTTCAACATTAATAACAATGATAATAAGAAATTTATCATAAATCGTATCCTCTTTGTCCTAAGTTAGTGCCGTTAAACTGAATTGTAATTCTGAAAATTATAATGTTTTAAGTAATCCTGTCAAATCAATTAATCGCATTAAAATTTCATGCATCCAAAGTTTGTGTTTACATAATAAATGTGCGTGTACTGTGTATATTTATATGTATGTATAAATATACACAGATACATGTATATATTTAAGAAATATATGCAGTATAAATATATATTGCATATATTTCTTAAACATATGTGTGTATATACATATAATATAATGTGTGTGAACTCTGTATATTTATATTATATTATTTGATTTAATTTGAAAGCACTAGTTTTAAGATGTTTAATGTATGTTTCTTGTGCTGTGGCAGGTTTTTGAGGATGACTGGGCTCTGTGTGCTCCTGACTCTGGCTGTCCGTCTGAGAGTATGCTGGACGATGAGTGTTTTATAGACCGCAGCATGGCACCTCAGTCTCAGGCCTGTCTTCCTCAGTCCAGTCAAGATCACCTGGTTCTGGAGTGGGACCCTTCGGTGGACATTGGTGGTTCAATCTCCCATGATGGCACAGACTCATCCTCCTTCAGTGCAGCTGCAGGTAGGGATTGCCCCGGAATACAATCCAATGGTTCCTCCATGTCCATTACTTGTAAACCGGGCCAATGGTGATCATGAAATTTTAGCTGATGATTAATTGACGTGAATAATTGTGATTCAGTGATTTACAGGGCAAGCTTGAGACACAAACCTTGAAGTTTTTTTTTTTTTAACATTAAACTTAAAATCATACACAGAAATGTATAGCAGTGTTATTTTAATATTTATATACTAGTATTTTGAGGTTTTTTTTATATTTTCTGTATTCCTTTTCATTTTAGATTAAGTTTGTCATTTTGCTATGCAGTTTTGTAATTTAATTTTTTATTCCGAAATAGCTTTTAATTTTTTTTCCAGTTTTGTAGTACTTTTAGTTTTAAACAATCTAAGAAAGGTTTCCTTGTTTTCCATTTGATTTCATTTACCAACATCAAGGTCCACATCATTTTTTTTGAAACCCAGCCAAACTAAATATTATATTGTAGCAATGTTGATTTATTTTTGTGGTTTGCTGTTTATCTATTGTTGATGTGTGTTATTTTAGAATATTTTACAATGATAATATATTTCTGTCCTGAATTCACTTTCCACACATCATTTCAAGTGAATATTAAAGTGAAACTGGAGTGTTTTGTATTCACTGTGCATATTAATACCTTGTTTATCCTTTCATGTGCATGTGGTGTGATCCACCGCAGGTGCTGCAGAGGCATTTATGCTTCACGTGTGAATTACAATCAGGCCATTATGTAATAATCATGACCCCAAATGAGGACTGATGAATTTATTGCGTTTCATAGCCCTTTATTGTTTGTGATGGCTATATATTTCTAGTGGTTTATTGTTCTCTAAAACACAGAAACTGTAACTTTTACCCATCTGGAGCATCAACATTTTCTTTCTTCCTCTCAGGTGTGCCTTACACAGATGAACCAGCCAAATATCCTCTGAGGAGGAGAGTCTACATGAGTCCTGTGGACTCGCAACCAGACAATGCTGCTGTCAGCATCAAGCAGCCAGTAAGTCCATCTGACAGCTCTAACTTCATCTTATCCTTGTTTACATTATGGGACCAAGAAACCACAGCCCACGTTTTAATGTATAGTATAGTATAGTGTATTTGCATACATTTTCCATCTAGCAACGAAATGTAATTAAAATGCAAATGAGGGGATTGCGTAGTCTTTTTTTTTTTTTTTTGGGGGGGGCTTTCAACTGAAAAGATCACAATGTGGTCTCTGTTTGAATGCGTGCATAGATGTAAGCACACGTGTTCCTGCACATGTTGGGACGCATCCTGTAGCATGCAGGGTATGTAACATGCAAATAGAGAGTTACATGTTTGTGTTAGTTGCTGTGTTTTTTCTGTATTAAACACAGCTGGCTTCAGATTTAACTTTTTTTTTTTTTTATTATAATTTACATAATTATATATGTTAATTTTTAAAGCTTAAATTGGATCTTTAATGCATGAAACTAAATAGCTGCCTTTTGAATTTTAGGATGGGGTCCCATGCACAAGAATGATCATATTTGGGGGTCTGTGGAATCTCAGATTAAAAACCCTACATTAAAAGACATTACTTTGAAAACAAATGCATCTTAATGTATAGAAGCAAACTTTGATGGTAAAAATGACTATGAATATCATGTGTGTATTTCTGTAATGTAGGTAAATGCTGAACGTAGTTGCTGTGTTTTTCAGGGCATTAAGAAGGGCTTAGAGTATGCGGCCCCACCCCAGACACCAGTGCCAGGTAAAGCTGTGGCTCCTGATTGGTCAGTGTGACTGGTGCAATCCACTGAAGGCAGTGTCCCTCTCACAGCTTAATCACTCGATAATCATGGAAGAGCTGCTCTCAATTTGGCTTGTTTTCTAATATCCTTGAAAAATAGCCAAGAGCCACCAAAACCTCGATTATGAGGGTCATGATGGGCAAAACTCTCGAAACTTTTCAGCCTCTGTATTGTGATTTAGCCCATTCAAAGCAGCAGCTACTTCTCAAATATTATATCTGGTGCTTATATTCAGGAATTAGAAAAAAAAGAAAAGAAAATAATAAGGCAAAACCCATAAAAGATAAATAGAAAAAAAAATAAACAAATAAATTTTATATATATATATATATATATATATATATATATATATATATATATATATAATTTCACAGCCTCGTCCTGATTTGTTTATGCTAATATCTGTTTTGCGTGTGTGTTGTGGATACAGTCATCAGAGCTGGCAAGTATCAGTACGCCGGACCATTTAAGACTTCCACACCTGAAACTAGGGCTCCTGAATCTGTGACCTTTGACCCTGAGCGCATCAGTGCTTGGCTGGGCCAGACGCATCAACTTTATTCTAAAGCCGTCCAGACAGAGCATGATCCACAGGTATATTTTGCTTAGTGTAAACACACAGTTTGGATGTTTTTCCTACAACCCAGGAATGTTGTTCTGGGACCTGTGATTAGGGAGGCCTCACTAAGGTTCTGTATTATACACTACTGTTCAAAATATTCGGGCCAGTAAGATTTTTTTGTTTGTTTGAAAGAAATTAATGCTTTTATTCAGTCATATTTGTATTTGAGAAATGCATTAAATTGGTCAAAAGTGACAGTAAGGAGTTTTATTCAAGAAATGCATTAAATTGGTCAAAAGTGACAGTAAGGAGTTTTATTCAAGAAATGCATTAAATTGGTCAAAAGTGACAGTAAGGAGTTTTATTCAAGAAATGCATTAAATTGGTCAAAAGTGACAGTAAGGAGTTTTATTCAAGAAATGCATTAAATTGGTCAAAAGTGACAGTAAGGAGTTTTATTCAAATAAAACTTTAAAATTTTGAATAAATGTTCTTTTGAACTCTGTATTTTGTTTCCACAAAACTATTAAGCAGCACAACTGTTTTCAGCATTGATAATAAGAAATGTTTTATGAGCACCAAATCAGCATATCAGAATGGTTTCTGAAGGATCGTGTGACACACAAGACTGGAGTAATGAAGCTGAAAATTCAGCTTTACCATCACAGGAATAGATGGCATTTTAAAATATATTAAAACAGAAAATATAACCGTTTTACTGTTGTTGTTGTGTGTTGTTTTTTTTTTTTTTTTTTTTTTTTTTAATCAAATAAATGCAGGCTTGGTGAGCATTAGACACTTCTTTCAAAAACATTAAAATATCTTTTGAACGGTAGTGTATATAAATGTTCTGTGAGTAATGTTACTCATTACACTCTGTCAAAAACCATTTAATGGCTTTTGCAGATTATTTTTGACATTAACTTGATGTCAATATTATTGAATTTTTGGATATAAAGTGACTGCGTTAATACCAGAGGTACATCAGTGTCACTTACTTGGAAGCAGTAAATGGCCAGCTGCTGCTGCCTATGTGTTTATAATGAATTACAGCTCATAAAATTATTAGACTATCAAATAGATTTAGACTACACTTTATATAGCCATTAATTATAGTAATTATATAAAATCATTGAACTTTTCATCAATGAGACAGTCTCTCACTAAATGTCAAGGTAGAAAATGAATTTCTACATTTCACGTGACCTTAGTTTTAGCTGTTGATGTTTAATAGATCCATTCTAAATTCCGAAAGTCCGTGACTGCTTTAATTTATACTTTTTATTTAACCTGGAAATAAATGATGCTGATAATATAATTATAAATGGGGAAAAATAATACAAACTGCATTAAATCACAAAAATGCACTAGTGGGCTTTTGGGAGCTCACTGTATGTTCTTCTACACTGCACTGCATCTACAGTCTTCTTCATAACTTGCTGATTTTATCCTAGATTTAATTTCTGCTTCATCGGTGTACATATTTAGTACTGCAGTCATAAATGCAGAATGGATACTCGGTGCAATTGCGCATGGAGAAATTTTTGCCAAATCTCATTAAGACTAGACACTGCAGTCGCAGTCTGTGCACATTATAACAGTCTCTACTCCGTTATAGTCATCCTGCTGCTTTTTCACCATTAATAGATGTCACATTGACTTGCTGAAGACCTGTTTGTGTCCTCAAAGTGCTGTTCAAATCTACATTCATAAATCTATCATATTTATTAATATTTCTGTGGGTAAAAGCTTATTTTAGGGATATCATTAAAGAAATGTTTACGAGGAATATGAAGCACATATTATTCAGCCGTGCTAATTAATCCATCTCAAATGAATCTGTACCATCTTGACTTAAAAAGCTCAGGGAGGGGGGAGCGATGTTGGTTTCTGGGAAAGAGAATCCTCTGCGCTGATGCAGAGGCCGATTTGCCTGCCGAAGCCTTGGAAAAACCGACGAAAGAGAGCGAGACCATTTCCATTTCAAAGAGCCTCTTGTAATTTCTCAGTGCTCATGGCTAATTGGCAGCATTACAGGGATGGGAAAAAGACCCGCCGCGCTATAATGGCTGCCGTAATTGTGGGCACAAACATAGTGAGGATCTGGCGCTGCAAAAAGGCCAACAGTGCCTGTGTAATGTGTCACACGAAAAGGTGGACGAGGGAGCGAATCTGTTGGTCCCATTAAAGGACTCAAAGAATGAGAGCAAAACAGCGAGCACAAAAAGACAGAGCTGCCTTGAACCTTATTAGTTAATGGAGCCCGTCTCTTTCGATTTACAAGCGCCTTTTGTAGCATAGCGAAGCTGTCACATGTAGTGAGAACTCTGCTGTCCACTCTTTGGCAATCAAAAGTGTTTGTTGCTTCTGTGAATCTTTATAGGCGCGCTCCAGTTTTTCATCTCTGCCGTCCGGAAAGGAGGAGGAGGGAGTTGAGTATCAAGAGAGTGTGCTCCCCCAGAGACGCCCCCACCCACCGCACACGTGCTCCACCCCCCGCCCATCCCAGTCATGTGACCTCCAGCATCACTCTTACCAACGTCACGAAGACCCACAGGTATATCTCGCTCGCACAGACACGTACGGCCCTTCTGCGCAAACACCCTTCATATGTGTTACAAACACTGTAACTGCTTTTCTGATCACCTGGGGTTTGCGAATTAAAGCCAGGCCTGTTAATGTGTAGCAAATGTGGCGCCTTGCATGATTTTTATGATGTGCTTTACACCTCTTAACACACCCCACACATAATTGTGCTTGTAATGTGCGCCGGTGCCAAAGAACTGGTAAACAATAGAGTCCCTGCAGGGCTTTGTTAATCTCAAGCTATTATCGTCTTGTCCCTCTCTGTCACTAGAGGCAGCAGGAGAGACTTTGTTTCCCTGACTCTTTGGAGGACAACACCCGTGCAAAGTCGAGTCGGTGAGAAAGTCTTTTCCTATGCAGACTTCATTATATTTGATTAATAAGCTGGTTGATTTATTATGGTAGGCATTATGTATTTTCTAGTGCTAAATTGCACCTTGAGTAATTTTTTTTTTTCTTTCTGTGAACAGCTGGGAAAATAGTCATTAGAAATGCATTAGCATTCAAAAGTGTTTTATTTTTTTTAATTTATTCAACAAGGACATTAAATTGATTGGAAGTGACAGTGAAGACATTCAAAATGTTTTCTATTCATTGTATTTTTTTCACAAAAATACTAAGCAGTACAACTGTTTTTAACATTGATAATAAGAAATGTGTTTGATCAGCAAATCAGCATTTCTGAATGATCATGACACTGAAGCCTGGAGCAATGGCTGCATAAAATTCAGCTTTGCCATCACAGGAGTAAATTGTTTTCAAATATATTCAAATAGAAAGTTTATTTTTGAATTGTAATAATATGTCAATATTACTATTTTTAAAGGGATAATTCACTCAAAAATGAAAACTTACAAAATTTTCTCATGTCTTTCCAAATCTAACTGTATTTCTTTGGCAGAACAGATATTCCAAAACAAAGGGTTTTTTTTCTTCATACATTGAAAGTAAATTGGGTTCAATATTGTTTTGTACAACATATTTAATGTTGAACCCAAGATTCTTACCATTGAACCAGTGATTTGGGCAGTGTCCAAAAAGGCATCTTTAAGGTCTATTGGACTGCAAAAATGCAATGAGAATCATTTGACAAAGTGAAGTCATATGCTTCCTTGACCAGTGAGGCCAATTTTGTCAGAGAAATCAATTTAAATGGACGTAAATATGAAGCAAGGACACACATATTAGTTTTGACTGTTTAAATCTTGCTGAAAGTTTCAGTGAGGGAATACTGTTCACAGTAGAGTTTCTTTAAGGACAGCCTTGGCTTGTAGTTCTACCACACCAATGCATACCAAACTTAAACTGTGTAAATTAAAATTGATTTATGCCAGTGATGTACATTCCTGCCTCTATCCTGCAGAGTTTAGCTCTGATCCTAATTAAACACACCTGAACCAGCTAATCAAGGCCTTCTGGATTACTAAAAAGAAACTTCCAGGGCAAGTTGGAGGTAAACTCTGCGGGAGCAAGACTGGACAACATTGATTTTGCCAGTTATCACCATAACAGAGAACAGGTCTATTACTTCTGAAAAATGGCCTTTTATCATGATGTATTTCTGTTTCCAGTGAACTGTGTGGACCGAAGGCTTCTGCTGGCAGCTTATGGCACAGTGGCTCCTGGCTTTTGGGGCCTTTGAGGTTTTTTAACATGCGAAAGGCCTCAGCACCACTGCTGGTCCTCCTATTTGCCCTCTTACTTGCTGTGGTGATCTGGCCCCTCATCTTGCTCCACGATACCTCATGCCATCGATCCAATACTCTGGCCCGCTCATTTCACTTGGCCCTACATTACAAAGGACCCCCTCCCACCTGAGGTTTGCAATAACGGTAAACAGCTTAGTAAGCACACACGGGATTGTTTTCAGGGTTTTTCGTATGGTTTTTTTTTTTTTTCAAAATTTCTATGAACGCATGTGTCTCCTGAAAAAGGAGTGGGTCTCTATATCCATTTGGATGCATGACCAGGGTTGCGTTGATCATGGATTGTACAAGAGTGTCCTTAAGTGCCGTCCACAAGATTTAAATATGGTTGGACTCAAGGCCATCAAAGCTTGTGAGTGCAAACTAATATAACAAGTGCACTTAATTCTGCTCTGACACTAATTTTCTCACAATGTCAGAGTGAATTGTATAAAACTAAATTGATTTGACAGCTCTGGAAGCATCTCTGTTTAAAACTGTCATTTTGAGCATGTTTACTTGAATTTTTGACTGACAGATTATGCATTTTTGGCCAACCAGTTATTTATAGGTTTGTTAGAGGCAAATTAAAAAAAATTCTAATAATTTAAAAAGCAGATTGTTTATGAATGAAAGGGGTGTGTGTGTGTGTATGTGAGTGCTTGCTTTAAGACTTTGTTTAAAACGTTTTGTACAGAAAGAATATAATTGAACATTTCATACTGCATCACAATATGCAATATTTGATAATGAACCACTGTACTGTATACTGTAATTGCTGTAACATTTAATTTTAAAAAGGGCATTCTGCACTGTATTCAATAGATTGCATCAGTCCAATGAAGAAGACACACAAGCAAGCTTTAAAGCGAGTCCTTGTGCTCATCAAAGATCGGTTTTGCACTGTTATTCGCTTTTTATGACTTAAAATAAAAGAGATGAGTGAAAACAAGTGGCTGGCTGTGGATGGTGACATTGGAATGCATGTAGAGTGATACGCCGTGTGATTCTCATTGGGGGGAAGCAGTGAGTGTCTTTCTCTGTGTATCTGGCTTGCTGGACAAGCTGAAAGAGCTTTTTGTGCTGCTGCCAGAGATGAACACTCAAAAAGATTATGAAAGAATGTTTCAAATTCAATTAGCACACAAATGATCTTCGCTGGAAACGTCTGCAGATGGCCTTTCAACCTCATCTCGATCCATTCAGAGCTCTTGGGAGTTGAACTATAGTCAACGCTGCAGAAAATGAAGTGTGTGCATGGGTAAGCAAGCCTGGCTTTGTTTGATGATGAGTTTATTTACTTGGCAAAAACCGAGCCTCAAATTGAACCATATACCTCTGCAAGCCTAGAGCCTATAAACCAAAAGCAAATAAATTCTGGTATCCATCTGAGGAGGACATGAACAAACAGGGAGGATTTCTGTGGTAATAAAACCTTTAGAGGAAATAGACTTTTCTGAACCCTGCCAAGGTATTGAAGGTCAGTACTGCTGTTACAATATCAGTAATTGCTGATATAAAAAGCATTTGGATTGGGTGGAAAAGGATCATGAGGTAGTAGTTCCTGTGAAAGAAGAGGAGATGGCTTTTTAATAAAACATGCAAATGAATTTATCTGGGCTGCATAACTTGCATGATCTTGAACCAAATGTGACTTCTTTATTTTTTTAATGTGTAAATGCATTTTAATTTTGGCTTCTAACTCGCTCTTGTGGTTGCTATACTTTAAATGTGGCGTTACAAGTTGACAGGGCAGATGTGTATCACAAAATGCAAAAAATGTGAGTTGGGACAACCTGACTCTGATTAGGCAGCATCACTAACTCAGTTTTGCGATGGTTGCTTAGAATTAATATGATGCCACTGACCACAACAGGCCTTGCTTATATCGAGGGAATTGCCACGCTTGAGATAAGAAAAAGCATTTTGTTTGTGCACCATTCAGCTGAAATGTGGACTAAGGTTCCAGTGCCTTTCATTACCATTAACATTAATAACACCGTAAAACAACACACCACATAATTTTTTATATACACTCTTAAAAATGCTGGGTTCAGCCTGTTGGGTCATTTTATTGGGTTGTTTTTAATATTTTTTTTACCTAGGTGCTGTTTTTTTTTTTTTGTTTTTTTTAACCCAAATGCTGGGTTCAGCTTGTTGGGTCATTTTATTGGGTTATTTTTTAATATTTTTACCCAGGTGCTGGGTCATTTTAACGCTGGGTTATTTTTTTCTACCTAACCGCTGTGTTGAGCCTGTCTCCGGTGAAACTTCTCAACAAGGGGCAGTCGTGGCCTAATGGATAGAGAGTAGGACTTGTAACCTGAAGGTTGCGGGTTTGCGTCTCAGGTCCGGCAGGGATTGTAGGTGGGGGGGAGTGAATAACCAGCACTGTCTCCACCCTCAATACCATGACTGAGGTGAGACCCTTGAGCAAGGCACCAAACCCCCAACTGCTCCCCGGGCGTCATTGGCTGCCCACTGCTCTGGGTGTGTGTTCACTACTGTGTGCATGCACTTGGATGGGTTAAATGCAGAGCACAAATTCCGGGTATGGGTCACCATACTTGGCCACACACCACTTCCCTTCCCCTTCCCAACGCAGCTGCTGTGAGCACGAGCTTTTTAAAGGGGTCATATGATGTTGCTAAAAAGAACATAATTTTGTGTATTTGGTGTAATTCAATGTGTTTATGTGGTTTAAAGTTCAAAAAACACATTATTTTCCACATACTGTACATTATTGTTGCTCCTCTAAGCCCCGCCTTTCTGAAACGCGTCGATTTTTACAAAGCTCATCGTTCTGAGAAGCGAGGTGTGCTCTGATTGGCCAGTTATCCAGTGCATTGTGATTGGCCGAATACCTCAAGCGTGAGACGGATATGTTACGCCCCTCACAGTATTGTGATGGCGTTTCACGGCGCGACCACACAAAAACAATAAAACCCATTATAAACGAGGTATTTATTGCATCCAGCGGGGACATAATTACTGATTATAATGACTTATACTGTCTTTTTACGCATCGCGTTGCATCGCCCCGCGTAAACATTACCATGTCTGCATTTGTGATCGGAGAAACGACAAACAACAATCACTACTCTACACTGCCCAAAACTCGCGTTTGAATCGTCAGAGGCAGAAATGTACTTACAGGCTGTGAGTCAGAAGCACCAGACTGTCCTTGCAAAGTTGGAATTGCTCCTCTTTATAGAAACAGCCTTTGTGCGAGCCAATATAGCTTCCAAGTTCAGGAAATAGTCCTCCGTAAAATGTGCTGCACACACTCTAATATTTGCGTTGTACTGCTCTGGAACAGTGTTGTAAATACAACTTAACTACTGATTTCTAGTTGTGACCTCTTTTGGAAGCCCAAACAAAGTAATTTCGCTTTCACAATGAAACAGCATCTCCATGACATTGCGCTGGCAGCAGCAACAACCATAGACATAATAAATAAGTATTTTCTATGTCTATGGCAACAACACTACAGCGAGAATAAAAGACCCGCCTTCTTTCATTGCGTATACGTTTGGGCGGTGTTATGAAAATCTCCCCACATCGTGACGTAGACATGTGGGGTCGTGTTTGAATGAGTCGTTTTAGGGGGGCGTGGCAGAGGCTTAACTTTGATAAAGAATATCTCTTTGGTTTTGAGACTTTAGTCTTTGCAACTTCAGGGATCTTATCTATGCACAATCAGCTTGTAACCCTCCAAAGAGAAAGGAAAACTTGAAATCGCATCATATGACCCCTTTAAGTCCACAGGAGAGAGCAGTTCTCAGCACCGCTGCCGCCGATTTGGTGCACTCTTTCGGGGAAATAAAGGTTTGTATACATTTTATTTAATTTAGAAAGTCTTTAATGTGGTGTAAATTATATTATTTTACGCAACGCAACATGAGGACAAGATGTCAGTCAGCTGTGTCAGCAGCGGTTGTTTCGCGCTGGAAACGCCTTTGCCTTGCATAACAAATGGATTTTATTCGTTATAATATTGAGTGTAATTTAATTTTATGTTAAAAAATGTTCTCTAATTTCACTACTGTTTGTTTTTGGGCAGGTTCTGGAATCAGTCACGCCATCTCTCAGCTACGAGTAAAACGCGAGGCTGCGGTCTAAAGTTTGCAGGTCCCCCCACGAACAGCAGTCCTTCACCGGTTCAGATTTCGGCGACACACGAGAATTAGCACTATTTCGGTAAAAAGCGATTACAAAGAGTGGTTGAATCCACTTAAATTAAAATACTACTTCTAAGTTAAAAAATTGTCGTCTTTGAAGATTTTTCTGTTATCTTACATACTTTCTCAATAAAGAAATGTTTAATAAAATTCTACTTCTAAATATGCCTTTTTTATTTCTAAAATGCTTGATAATAAATGTTCATCTTTTGATTATTGCTGTTGCCTATAGTAATTCTGTGTGTGATTTTTAATTTCCAGCCCATTTTAAGCCGGCAATATAGTAATTTTTAAACAATAGATGACTTAAATTAACCCAGCATGGTGGGTAAAAACGTTTAACCCAACCAGCTGGGTCAAAATAACCCAGCATGTGTTCTGTCCAATATTTACCCAGCGCTGGGTTACCAAATAACCCAAGTTGGGTTGGTTTTAACCCAGCATTTATATCAGACTTAAATTATATTGTATTATTAAAAATATTATGTGGTATGATACAAGTGTACATAAGTATGTAAACTTACAAATATTAAACTACAAAATTAAAAAACTAAAAATACAAAAAAACTATTAAAATGCAAATACTTTTGTGAGAGAGGGAGAGAGCATTTTAATAAATTTATTTTATTTACAGTATGATCATATATGTAGTCTATATTTTTTTAAAAGTAATATGTACTTATAAATATTATGAGTATACATGCATATGAATATTTAATTTTTTTAACATTTAATTAAAAAGTTATACATGGATAGAGAGAGAGAAGGAGAGCCCTTTCTATGAATTAATTTTACCTATATATATTTATAATAGTTTTTTCAGTGTTATATTTTGCTCCCCGATCACCCTTACTAAACAGTAAGCTAACACCATTTCATCCTGTTCTTACTAGTTTTAGAAATGTCAATGCTGACTGAACTTTGTTTTTGTTTCCTTTAATATGGCTAGTTTAATGTACTAATAATCCTATTTCAGAAACCATCTCATCTCATTTGTTCATTGATTCATTGGTTATAGACTACTCAATATTCAGACATCAATCTGGCATCAGAACCATGTCTGCACACATTTCACGCTCTGCATGATGGACAGCGGCTGCACCGAAGCCTCTGTGATCAATACTAAAAGAAGCGTTTCACAATGATTAGCTGTTGTTTTCAGATACCATTTCTGTGTCCTGCCAACACAAGTGGGCAAAGGTACTCAAGTAACTTAATGAGATAGCATGGAGCTAATCGACAAGATAGGGCACCATTGGCTGGGACCTTGGCTCCCAGAACCCCCCTCCCACACAGCAGGGCTCGGTCACAACAACACCAGTGATTGAGACTGACAGGCTGTGCGCTAATAAAGAGATTACACGGAAATCCCTCTGAAGCCAACACTTCAGGACTGCGCTCGTTTGGAGCTCTAGAACAGCTGCACCTCAAAGGCTCTCCATGCGTGAAGTTAACGTTACGTTTAGGCCGCAAGGGACACATTAACCAATCAGCATTAAACTATAAAAGGTCACCGAACAGTGCAACTTGTCTAAGCTGTCCACCAGGGCAGTGGGTCTCAGCTTGCTTAATCGACAAAAGTCCCACAAATGAATGGCTGTCAGGTACAAAAATTGCTTGTTACCCTCAAATAATCACAATTTAAAGGGATAGTTCACCCAAAAATGAAAATTGTGTCATCATTTACTCACCCTCATGTTGATCCGAACTTGTATGACTTGCTTTTCTCTGATATTTTGAAGAATGTTTCAACTGTTTTATGCCTGTGGGGGTCCAATGGGGTCCAAAACAACCGTTTTTACAGTTTTCAACATTTGCTTTCCCTTCAAATTATAAATCAATATATAAATCAATTATACATTTAATGTCATGTTGAAACTGAAGTAGCGACAATGTTCTTCCAGAATGTGACGTATCAGAGCGTAATGGATTATCAAAAAAAAAAAAAAAAAAAAAATCGGGCAGGGACTTTGTTCTATGCATCAGTTGCTGATTGGCTATTGAGATTTGGGCGTGAGCTTGCAGGGGCGGAGTTTAAGTGGATTAAATGATTGGAGAAGTTGTGTAAATGTCACGAAAGAAGTCTCGTTTTTCCTGGAAGATCCAGTTACGACATTTTGATCACACATTTTTTAAAAATGTTATTATCGTTAGCTAAGAGTAAAACCATAAAAAATGTTACAATTAAAACACATTTTATTTCAGCTAGTTGCCAAGGCCACATTTCTTATTTTTGTTTAGTTTAACTTGAAGTACTAAAGTAACTAAAAATAAATAAAAAATGAACAAAAAATATGGATATATATATAAAAAACCTAAATATGACAAAACTAAATTAAATTACTAAAACTTTAAATAAAATTAAAGTGAAAACAGAAAATAGTTCATTGAATTAAAAAATGTTAACAAAAATGATAGTAATATATTAATGATATTAAAATAACACTGGTTCACGATACCATCTATAACACGCATTTCAAAAATAGATTTCATTAATGCTGACTTCTCAGTCTCGAGCATCTCTCAGTCTTCCAGTGCATGTTATGATATTGCTGCGTCATCACCCGGACAGCAGCAGGCCCTAGCATGGCCAGCTCTTATTTTGGATCAGATCAGGCCTGATGTAATCTCCCCTTACAGGAGCTGATGGATGTTTTGGGCTGGCAAGGAAATAAATAGGAATGTGGACAGCCAAAAAATGTTCATTTCACCAAAGTTCTCCTAGGTACAGGTTGCAGAGGAGTGAAGTATGCCAGAGCAATCTATTTCACACGGCGCAGCTGAAACCTAATTACACAGATTAATGTCCCATGGAAGGTGCCATTACCTAAATAGCCTCCTAAAAAAGGAGGAGACTTCGCTTCAGCCCAAATATGCGGTTTAAATGCTAATGGATCCTTCAAATCTAGATTCGAATATGTACGTCTTGACTTTCTCCAGTCTGCTGCTGGAGTAAGATTTTGTGCAGCCTTTAATTCCTCCTCTGCAGGCACTTCTCTTGACAATGACAGTAAGCCTGGATAAGTCTCCTCCCTGCCTTCTCCGACGTGAAATATTTAACCAGGCCTGCCAGTGGCAGAGTGAAAGGCTAAACTTAACATTTAATACTGATTTGGTTCCCATGTCTTACCTGTTTAGTGTGGAAATGCTGGACTGATTAAACTACTTTTACTTCCCCAGCGAACCGTCAGGGACCCGGCGTTGGGGCCGCGGACAGAAGTTGATCGGCTCACTTCTGATCCCGGTGTTTACAGCTGCGTGTGGAAGCACGTGCTGGTCAACCCGCCACGACACCGGCTTCTTAAAATAAGACCTCGGTTGTGGCGGATGAGAGCGCGGGAAATGGAGTTGACAGTCGAAGCCATGAGCTTGACGTGGCCTTTGGTTGAATGTGTCAGACCAGAAGCACCCCACCCCCAGCTTCACCCCTCTGCTCACACACAAGCGTGCTGTCGCAAGGCATTAGCGTGGCAGAAATACACACACTTTCTCTTTCCACTCCATCCGAAACCTGCATGGGCATTTCACAACAGCGGTGCAACATCTTCCCATCTCCATGCTAGAGCCTATGTGACATGAGATGTGCATTTACAGGCTTAGTGGCAGGATTTTGTGGGCTGTTGAAGGAAGAAGCTTGTGCATGACCTGTGTGTTTACAGATGCCAAAACTGTGGGAAGAACAGTGGTTTTTTTTTTTTTTGAGGAATTCCTGCTGTTTATCCTTATAATCTGTCATGTCTGATTGCAACCAACAGCTGACCTTCACATCCTTCTTCTCTCATTGCTGTGTTGCACATGACATTGAGACCAGAAAAAAGTCTCATATCTATCTATCTATCTATCTATCTGTTTGTAGTTGTTTGTTTGCTTGCTTGTTTTTATTAATTAATGAATTAATTCTCAAATTAATTAATCACATTTCATACACTAGTAAGACTCTGGGTTGTCTTAATATAATTATTATGAAATATAATTTCAGTTATTAATTTATCTATCACTTTTCAGACAGTGCAAGACATCGCATTGCCTTAATTTTATTTGACTTATTGGTTGATTGATTTGATTCATTCTTTATTCATTCATTCATTCACTTCTTAAAAAGGAATTTCAATTTTTTTATTTATTTTTTTTCAATCACATTTCATACACAGTGGAAAGACAGAATTGTCTTTAAATATTTCAATTATTTATTCATTTATCAATCAAATTGCATTGGTTATTCAAGGTAAGTAACCGCCATAATAAAGAGTAAAAAAAGATACAGGAGTCATTTTTAAGTGAGTTCAAAAATAATGCATTCATGGATTAAAATTGATACAAAAGGAATAAAAAATACATTAAAAATAATATAGTGCAATTAGCAAAGTGCAACATAGTGCTCATGCAGTCACTGAATCCGGATATATTTTTATTATATTGTTTTTATATAAATTATTTATATTTCCCTATCCTGACCATGTATTAGAGGCAGCAGCCTATACCTGCCAAGTGATCTATCATCTCTGAAGTGCAGTGGAAGGTCAGACAAAACCTCTGTTCATCACACACGTGCACACATAGCCACCTACACAATCATAACTGAGTTACTTCATGTCCTGTAAAAATAATCCCCTGTTATCCTGCTATTTATAGATCGCTCCTTCAAACTGACCAATCCCTCATGCTCCTCCCCTTCGCTTGAATGAGGATGATTTTACTATGATTCTTTGGCATCTTGATAATCCTTCAGCGTCGCTCAGTTGCGCCATGAACCAGACCGAGACTGAATGTCTGACTCGATGATGCCTCCAGACAGATGTGGCATCCTCCATGAGGAAATTAAAGCTCAATGAAGGAGCGCAGAATTCTCTTGCAGATGCTCAGTCGTATGAAATATTCATCACAGAGCGACGCATTTCCAGTGGAACGCACATATTATTCTGGCCTTGGGGCAAATTTTGTCCGATATTTTAAACAGGCACACAATAAAACACTATTTTGGCCTTGGCACAATCCTAAATATTCCTTTTCATTCCCTGGCTGCTTTAAGGTCTCAAGAGCAATTTCTGTGAAGTAGATACTTGCAACTGGACAGTAAGAAAGATTATTACATCAACCCAACACGCACACGGGCCTTTGTTCTGATTCCCCAACAATTAGCTTCAGATAATGAGGTCAGTTGTTCACATTTCTATTTGTGGAGCCTGTGCAAACGTCTTTTCATTTTGTAAGGGAGTGTGTAACAGGGTGAGATGCAGTGCCATCAGTTTAACCAATTAGAAATTAGCTACAGTGGTGACATCACTATCATGTACCAGCCTCTTCAGATGAGAGTAAAGACTCTGGTTTATGTATTAATTTGACATATTAACAAACATTAAAGGACAGAACCGGCATCTAAATCATATAAATTTGATATATCCACACAAATATTCATGTACATTAAAAATGTGAAATATCATGGCTGACTATACAGGACGGTACTTATTTTTTTTAAAGAGGTGGTTTACCTGTATTTTGAGTTTTGTACTTCATTGCATTTGTGTTAAATAAATCAGAAATGTATTTTCCCCCTCACTCTGTCCATGAAAAGATAAAATAAAAAATACAAATTGAAGCAAATATGTATACTTTATACTTTTTTTTTTTTTTAATTTTCTTATTTTTTACCACAATAACAATGTACAAAATGTATGTATATATATATATATATATATATATATATATATATATAATTTTAAATGTCTATCTGTCCATGCCTCCATTTTTACTTTTTTTTAAAATTATTATTATTATTCTTACCACAATAACCATGTTATTTAAATTTGGTTTTACATCTCACTCTTGTAGGCTACTGAGAAAATTAATTAATTAAATTCAGAAGCAAATCTATCTCTTTCTCTAGGTATATATGTCTCCATAAAAAAACTATTTTTTATCACAATAACTTTATGCAAAAAATTTTAAATGTCCATTGTTTTTACATTCCATCATTGCACATTATCTATCACAGCTTACTGAAAAAAGAAAAGCATGTTTCCATTTTTTTTTATTCTTTCACTATTTTTTACCATAACGTTATGCACAAAATTTTACATTCATGTTTTACAGACTACCCCTCCTGTACACTTTTTATACTTGACATTAATTTACACAGTTTATGGATTCGTTGTATTTTCTAAACTACTTCAATTCACAGCAGACAACTCACATCAAAGTTTAAGACATAGCAGTGAGTTACAGACGTTGAACGTCACAACACTCCCCAGTCTCCTCGACCGACCACTCGATCTTTTTGCCCTGCGTCACCGAGGTGCAGAAACAATCTGCGGACCTGCCGCAGCCAATCTGAAGAGTCGTGATGCAACATCATCCCATTTCACGCAAATCAGAGGAAGTGGCTGAAATTAAAGTTACCATCTCAACCCCGTACAGTAACCATCTTAGTGTTGGGGGCGGGGGTGTGTGTGTGTGTGGTGGCAGGGTGGGGGTGGTCTCCCTGGTTGCTAAGGGCAACAGGGTGAGATAGATGGAGCCGCAGCTGCGCGTCTGTTAATACCAGCGCTCGACCCTCAACGTCCCCGCGCGCGCAATTCTCCACACACACATACACACACACTCTCCCTCACTCACACACGCTGATCTCTCTTCAGTCAAGGCATGAGGATGCGAGCGGGGATTTAGTTTCAGTGTCTTTTCCAGTCTGCAGCAGATTATTACCTTTCCTCCAGCACACGGGTCGGATTTACACACGAGGAACAAGGTTTGCAGA
>JAFVLL020006582.1:0-19883 GCA_021397915.2 Tor tambroides
CTGTTGGCTGGCACCCTCATTTTGCTCTGAGGCTGGAGCCGAAGGGCTAAAAGAAGATGAAAATATATAGAGAGAGAAACTGAAAGAATCAAAGACATATTACCACTAGCACTGTCAATTTAACATGTTGATTTAGATAATTATATAAAATAATTGAATTAATCGTCCCTCCTGATCCATACATTAGTTCTGTATTAAGGGATTTTTCCTGTTGAGCAATTCAAGCTTGATGTAGGCTAAATGGAAAGAGTGTTTGTGTGACAAAATAGATCGCAAAGTTAATGTGGACCAGTGATAGGCTTATGAGCAAAGATAAACAAACAAACAGCATAATGACTTCGAAAGAAATTTTCATGTAGACACATTATATTTCCAGTATTTTCGTACACTGGAAGTAGACAAAACCCAGTTTGCTAATGCAGCAAAAGTTGTTGGATATTATTCTTATACGGGCTGGAATTAAGTGTGGTATTTCAGAGCATTATTTCTATTTTCATTCTTGAATAAATGGCTAAATTACACATAGCATGACTAAAATCTGTGGATGCTGTGAATCAGATTGAAGGCAAATGCCTCCCACAGGTACCTAACAAGAGACAAGATTACCAAGATTTTGAAAGCAACCTGTAGAAGTGATCACAGTGCAAGAAAATAGACCTGTACTACGGTAATTTAAAGTCCCTTCAGTGCATTTCCATAATAAATAACACTATGACTTGAACCATTATACAAATAAAAGCTAGTAATCCTGAAGCAAATGTAGATGTTCTTACTGATGTTCCACACTACGTTCATCGATATCTAGTTTATTTCAGGGCATGCACTTCTTGAACTTAGCTTGTGCACTCTGAGTACCTTGCAACAACATTTTACCACATTTTCATGAAATGATGTAACTATCCAAACAAACTATACAAAAAGAAGTGGAAGAAGAAAAACATGATGATGGTGATTACTATTAGTAATATTATTATTACATATTATGCAGTTTTATGATTTAATCTATCAACAGTCCTAACTGTGACAAATCTGTATAGATATGAAAATAACCAACTGTCAGTTTTATTCCCAATAGTTGAGAGCCGCATCACAACATCATGATATGAAAAATTTAACAGGCAGAGTTTCAGCCTCATTAATGAATTGGGCCAAACAGAACAAATGAATCCCTCTTGCACTGTTCTAAAATTCAAGAAGAACAGGAACATAACATAGATAGATAGACAGACCTATTGATATAATAATTGATAGACCAACTGAGAAATCGATTGATAGAACTACTGATATAATGACTGATAGGCCAATCGATAGAACAACTAATTATTATATATATATATATATATATATATATATATATATATATATATATATATTATATTGATGGACAGAATGATTGATAGAATGATGGTTGATATACAATAGCTAGAACGATTGATCGAATGATAGATAGGTTGATAAAACGACATATAGAATGATTTATTGAACGACTGATAGACCGATTCAAAGAGTGATAAATAGAATGAATGAAAGAACCAACTGATATAATGACCAATAGACAGATGGATAAAATGCTTGATAGAACGAAAGAATGTTAAATGATGGACCAATTGATAAAACAATTGATAAAATGAATGTAGATAGAACAATAGATAGAATGTTTGGTTGAATTGACAGAATGATGGTTGTTAAAATGATTGATAGGCTGACTGATAGACCAATCAATAGAATGATTCATAGATTGATTGACAGATAGAGTGAAAGACTGAAAGATAGATAGGCAGGTGAAAATGTGTTAATTCTTTTCCATACTAGTTTCTATTTCCATAGTACGATATTTAACATTTATGCCAACACAGTTATTGTGCAGGGAGTCTTTGGTGTGGCCAAAATCCCAGCAAAGCTGGTAATAATCTGTCAGCTGACGGAGATGCCCCCACAGACAAGGGCTCCTAATCCAGACAGATCAATAGCACACTCAGGCAGGGCTCCCTGCTCCCTCTGTGCCCACGTCTGTTCACTGTCAGCTGGGCTACACGGGTGCCGTCGCCCACAGGCTTAAATGCCTGGATGGCCCCAAGGGCGTCAGGAGGTTAATGATTGTGATGAACAAGGCCCGCAGGGGTCAGCGTCTGACTTGGAGATGTAAGAGGGGCTGGAGAATGTGTTGCATCCGGACCGAATGAGTGCAAAAGTCTAATAGCGCTTTCATGGATACAGACGAGCCAATTATCTGCCGGGGCCTTGATCGCACGGCTGCCTGTGCTGTCGGCCACAGCCTGTCAAAACACACGGAGCACGCTCTTCCTCCGCATGTAAGCGTGTGTGCAAGAGTGAGAAAGAGCAAGAGGATTTTTTTCTCCCTTTCTGTGGATCATAGGACACTTACTGACAGTGAAACTAGAAGTAGAAGTTTTAGTGGTTTCACATGAACACATTCAGCAAGGGCTTTATTAAAGGACAGAAAAGAAGGAAAACCAGTGGCCAGTTATTAACCAGATGGTGAGTATCACAGTTTTGTGTACTAGCTAGCAGCATTTTCTCTCATATTCAGGGTTTGGATCATGACTGACATTAGATTACGCAATTGGCGTGGGTCAAACCTCTCCAGTTGAAAAACATGGAAATCCTTATTACATCCCTGTTAAGTGCAAGATGTGATAATGAAGGGAAACTTGTACACTAGATTCTTTTTAGACACATAAGTGCATTTTAAACAACTTCCAAAACTTGTAGGTAGGGCTGAGTGATATATCGAACACGACTGTTATACGCATCTCGTCAGTAAAGCCGGTTCCATGATTAGCGCTAACTGACAAGCTACGCAATATCGAGTTCATTATCGCAGATGAATCGTCTTCGATAATGAACATGATATTGCGTAGCTTGTCATTGATCTACGGCTCTGTGTATTAAATGCCGCTCCACCTGAAAACAGGTGATGGAGATTTAGCGCTAATCATGGAACCGACTTTACCGACGAGATGCTCATAACAATCGCGTTCGATATATCGCCCAGCCCTACTTGTAGGCTATCTTTGAAAACACAATTGCACAACTGTTGTAAAAAGCGTTTGTCTGAAACACAGCAGAAATCACACATTCTAAATGTGTTCCGTTCAGTCAAGGCCCACCATCGGCAGATTGTTTGCTGTAAAATGTAATTTCTCTCATTTACTTGCCATCATGCCACTCCAAACTCATGACTTTTTCCCGTAGAACACAAAATGAGTTATTCAAAATGTCAGAGCTGCAGCCTTAAAACAGCTTTGGAAATACATACAAATGACCGGCTGTCAAGCTTGTCAAGTTTTCTTGGTTTATTATTAAATAAACCTTAAACTAGATTTTAACTACATTTGAACCTAGATCACCTTTTATGCTAAACCAAAACTGTACCATTAGACTATCCTATCTTTAACGACCCACCAAGGCATGGACTCTACAAGACCCCTGAAGATGTCCTGTGGTATCTGGCACTAAGACGTGATTAACAAAGTAAAGCCATCGTGGATCAAACTTTTTGGTCCATCACATCCCACAGATGCTCAGTTAGATTTAGATCTGGGGAATTCAGAGGCAGGACAACACCTTGACCTCTTCATCATGTTCCTCAAACCATCCCTGTACAAAGTGGACTGTGTGGCAAGAAGTGTTATTGTGCTGTAAGAGGTCACTTGCAGAAGGGAACACTACTGTGGTGAATGGATGTGCTAAATTGATGTCCACATGAGTGGCTGGACCCAGGGTTTCTCAGCAGAACATTCCTTGAACCGGCTTGTTGTCCCCCCAAAATGCATCCTGGTGCCATCACTTCAGGTTCAGGTAAATGATGCACACGTACACAGCCGTCCATGTGATGTAAAAGAAAAATGGGACTCTTCGGATCAGGTGATCTTCTTCCAAGGTCCAGTTCTGACATTCATGTGCCCATTGTAGGTACTTTTGACAGTGGACAGGGATCATCATAGGCTGTCTGAGCTATGCAGCCCAAAATGCAGCAGAGTGTGTTGTGACACATTACTCCCATAAGCATCATTAATTTTGTGTGGATTGTGCCTCAGTCAACCTTCTGTTGGCTCAGACCAGACGGAATAGCCTTCATTGCCCTTGTGCATTGATGAGCCTTGGTGCCCAACACCTCGTCTCTGGTTTGTCCCTCCTCGGACCACTGTTGGTAAACTCCCACCACTGCTGACCAGGAACAACCCACAGAGATATTCTGACCCATTCGTCTTGCCATAAAAATTTGGACCTTGTCAAAGTTGCTTAGATTTTTTTTTTCCTTCCCATTTCTCCTGCATCCAACACATTAAGAGAACTGATTATTGTCTTACCATCTAATCTACCCAGCTCTTAATATGTGGCCAGGTTAGGAGATTACCAGTGATACTCTCTTTTGTGACTGGTCACTGGTCATGTTTTGGCTCATCAATATTTATAGAACTATTTTAGAAGGCATCAGTTTTTTGATACTGTCCATATCATTGTCTTTCCAAACAAACAAACGAAAAGATATGCATGCAAGAACGAATAGTTCATAAAATACATTCCTATGAATACTTATGAGATCATATTGGAGAGGCAGGGTAAGCTGATTTTCAAGGCAGCCTAAGACAATGTGCAGCTTCAGACATTCTCATCAGTGTGAGAGCAAACACACAGCCATGTGCCTTAGAAGGACAGGGTGAAGTGATCTGGAACAGCTTCCGAACACCGATGGGACCTTGTCTGTGAGCACATGTGTGTGTTTTAATTGTCAGAATGGCTGACAATTGTTCAAATGTCAAAAGGTGAAATGCTGTTTGAACGTATTCAGCATGGATTTCTCTCAGGCAAAGCGATGCATTGTTTTACAAAATTCTCCTGAAAGAGCTGCCTTTGTTTTTGCAATTTTGTGTTTGAATTCCAGGCAGTGGAGAGCTTACCATATCATTGATGACATGGGGAAGATGTACTTTTGGGACCATTGAAAAGACTGCCTTCCCAAAGAATTATAACACTCAGCTTTTCTTTTCTTTTTTTTTCTGCAAAACAAAACCTCAATATTTTCACAGATTCTGACATATGTCAGGGAGTTCTCAAACATTTATTTGGTCCAGGATCCATTTTTTTTAGCTTCATCCTTTCAACTTCTCCAACAGAAGGGTTCACGCAAAAGTGAACATTTTGTCATCATTTACAATATATAGTATGACTGACTTGCGTGTGTGTGTGTGATTCAAAATAACACTGGACCCCACTGACTCTCAATAAACAGATTTTTCAAAGTATATAATTTTAAGCGTATATGCAAATAAAAAGTCTGCTAAAAAGCTTTTGATTCTACATGGATTCTAGTTTGTTTAGAAGAAAAACATACTTCTACCTATATTGCTAGTTTTCAGTTAAAATTAACACTAGAAGCAGTACAACACAACACATTTACCAACAACTGTAATTATGATTACAGGGTCGGATTCTTAATGAATTATATATATATATATATATATATATATATATATATATTTTTTTTTTTTTTTTTTTTTTTTTTTTTGCATTTCCTTGCACAATACTATGTTAGGATACCTCTAAATATTTATACTATAGTGCATGATTTGTTAACTAATACATTTTTATGTCTGCATAACCAACGTCATATCTTTTCTTTTCTGATGTAGTAAACTTGCTCAGTAGCGCACCTGGTACAGCATTCCACTTGTGATGCAAAGAGGTTGGGTATGAGTCCCGTAAATCACGAGTCCCAATACAATAGCTCAAAGACTTGAAAAAGCAAGCTAAAATGGCATTTTTTGCTTCAGCAAATGTGTTTTTATCTCGTTTTCCGTTGTTAACACTGTCGGTTAGGTTTAGTGTTAGTGGTACATTATTTTCAAATGCAGTAGAGCACTTACATTTTAGTGTCTCTCCCCAGACATTTTATTTCCAAACAGCCAAAATACACACCAACCAACGTAATAATACTTTGCCAGATTCGGTATATCTGTTTCCACTCACAAAACATGCAAGAGGCAATTCACATTTTTGCATTTTTTTTCTCCCTGGAGGATTCTGCACTCCTAAAAAAAAAAAAAAAAAAGAGTTTCCAAAATGGGGATTTCCCAGTGATACCATGGAGGAACTAGTGTATGATTCCAAAGAGTCTTTCAGTGAACAGTTCTTAAAATAACATTTTTTTTTCCCCATCAATGCCAATAAAGAACTTTCATTTTAAAGTCAAAGACCACATCCTGAAAACATAACACAAAGAAATACTGGATAAAACGATACATTTTCAATCTATATTTATCAGTGCTGAATGAAAAACAAGTTTATTTGGAATCAATACGTTTCTCAACGCTCGTTGAGATTCCCCTGCTGGAAGTGCAGTTGTCAGTGAGATTAGCCCACGAGGGCCTTCTTACTTGCCAGAACAGATCATCTGTCTACCCTCCTCTTCCTCCTCCCATCTGTCCCTTCATCTGTTTTTACACTCAACTTGCCTCCTTCACCAATCCCCGCTTTCATTTCAACAATAGACGCGGTCCACATCACCTCATCCCTCGCTCCTCTCCTCCCTAACCTTGGCCCTGCTCTGTAATAATGTGAGTAGGAGGTTTGTGTTGAGTACTGTATTTACCGGCGACAGGCTGCCATTGCTAGCCAGATAGCGAGGCTGCGCGGGGCACTTCATCTGTTCTCTGTAATTAGCCGTGATGTATGTTGTGTTCTGTTTGGGGTCACAGCAAACCCCTAAAAATACAGCTAACTACAAAACTGAGCTAAAATGGCCGCTTTTGGTAGCGTGAGTGTGGCGGAGAGGTTTTGTGTTGTGAGGGATCTTTATTGTTCTGCACTCTAAGTGGATGTGATTTTGTCACATGGGGATTGGGGTTAGAGTCAATTCCTCTCGTGGTTAATGGAGTTTTTGTGTCTATGTTCATCTGAAAAATCAAGCTTTGAGACAACAAACAAACCTCTCTATTGCAATTGTGAACTAATGGATTTTGTGAAAGGAAAACTACAGTATGAAAATATACCGTATCTGGTACTTAAACAACTATATATAGAAAGAGATATATCACATAACAAAGGCAGTCTGTTTAATTATTTAATTATTTATTTAATGACAAGCACGGAAGTGTGATTTCTTTGAAAATCAAAAAAATAAGGAAAAAAGCAAAAAATAAAAAGGTAATGGCAACTTTATCTCACAACTGAAACAATTGCATTTGCATTTCTTCACATCTGTGAATGCATTTCTAATAATTGTAACTTTATATATTGCAATTGCAACTTTTATTTCTCACAAAATAACTTGCAATAAATCTTAATTTTAAAAATGATGAAACTATTGGATTTTATGAAAGCAACTTTTCGACTGCAACTTTTATATCTCGCAAAATAACTTACAATAAATTTTCCAATCTGACTACATAACAGACTGGAGAATTTTTATGCAACAATGTGAACATTTAATTATTTTAAACTTACTTATTTTATTATTTGTAAATATTTTTTAATTACTTAAAAAACAACTACCAATTGTATTATTATTATTATTATTATTATTATTATTATTAGCTTTTTAAAAAACTTTTTTTAAAGGTTAAAACAGACATGAAAAAAATCACAAAAACTAAAGCAAATAGATAGATAGATAGATAGATAGATAGATAGATAGATAGATTGATAGATAGATAGATAGATAGATAGATAGATAGATAGATAGATAGATTGATTGATTGATTGATTGATTGATTGATTGATTGATAGATAGATATGACTGAAAAGTCCAATTGAAAATTTAACATGAATTTCATAATTTGTAAGTATGCTCCCCTCTCAAATGCAGCACTCAAGCTGATATACACATAAGTGTACAGGATAATCTTGATCATAACGTGCATCTCACACGGGCGGTTTTGCTGCACAGCATTCTGGAATGTGTATAAACACATCTGAAAATATGTTGAGATGTGAATTTTTGATTTGTAGCTCTAGGCAAAAGGGTTTCATATGCAAGCGTGTATGCTGATCATTTTTGAATAATCACTTCATTACAAGTCCATGCCTCCAAGGCCTACCACATTTCCTCCAAGTAAACATATTTTCTTAGGGCACTATTTTTACATAAAATGAAATATGAAACTTCACCCTGCTTTGACAATAACAACAATGTCTGGCATGCAAAAACTATAAAATACATACATTATCTACTGGAAATATGTCCAAAATTATATTTTGGAGAGAAAAAAAAAATAAAAACAATGTTTATAAATTAATAATGTTGAAAGCGTTAAATATTCCAAATAATGGAATAAATATAAATAATACATTAATATATTACCGCTTCTCTCTTCTTGCAGCAATAATGGAACTGTTCTACAGAAAATGAGATTTACAGCGGCTGACCGTGTTTATCAACACATGACATTAATAGCTGAGTCCTGTAGGGTTGCATCTCTCCATGGGGAATATGAGTAGTTGTTCTTCTGTAACATGCATTATGTCTAATATAGCAGAATGTAAATACTGAATAATGCATTTTTCATTTTCTGCATGTCACTGATAGGCGATGTGGAAATTGCATGTGTAAACCATCTTTACGTTCAACACTACATTCAGCCTGTGGAGTTCCGTATCTAAACCCAGGCTGAGGTTTGACAGCGCTGAGAGTACTAGAGAGATCCTAGACCTCGGAAAATACATCACTGGTGACAATAGCGATGTGTTAATACAGTTGTGTTTCTATTTGTGCTTGAAAGGATGAATGTGTTAAATGACAAAAGTACTGAATAGTCATTACAATCAAACAAATGAACAAACAAGTAATGATTCCCTAATCAAGAAAAGCGATTTAAAAGTTTTACTTGCAGCTTTTTTTTTTTTTTCCCTCAAACCAGACTCATTGGAAAAACAAACCTGTGGCAACATTTTGCAAAATGATATTGCGTTGCTTTTCACATCTTTCTTGACACTTTCAGAGTGAAAAAAGCACAGAAAGCATGTTCAGTTTTATCCAAAACAGATGAATGTGAATCTAGCAACGTTTCATTACGCTCGTTGTTGTACTTGTTGAGGCAGTTTGGTTAACAACGTGCAGACAAAAATACATTTGCTGAAACAACCATGTCAGTTTAACTTGCTTCTACAAGTTTTTGCGCTCTTGTATCATGACTCGTGTTTCACAGACTCGTACCAAGAGTAATGCTGTACCAGGGTGCTAATGAGCAAGTTTACACTCAGAAAATAAATAAATAAAAATATTTTGAATCAACATAGAATTTCATTAGATATAATTCAGTAGTTTAATTCAGTAATTAAACACTGCTGTGTTGTTCGGAAAGCCACAGCAGTTGTTTGGAACTGTTTTGTTGTTGTTGGTTTAATTGAACAAAAACAGGCAATACTAACAATATTGTGTCTAAAATTTAACCCAATAGTAATAGTAGTAATAATAATAATAATAGTAATAGTAATAACTCAAATAATTATGAATCATATCACGGGCCTCATTTATAAACTGTTGCGCAGAAACCATCCTAAATTTCTCTCAAATATGCGTATGTGTGATTCATAGAATGAACATATGCACAGAAAACACATGTATGCCTCTCTTTCAGATGTGAAATCTATGACTCGCAAATGATCTTAAACTTATACGCAACGTTTTCAGCTCTCTGCCTTGTAAACGACTCCTAATTAATATCATTATCATATAAAAGATCACCAGTCATCGTCCAAATCTTTTAATTTAGAACAGCGAGCTGTAAGAAGAGCTTACATTTCCAAAAACCTGCAGTACTCCAAGAAAAAGTGTGTACATCTGCTCAGACCCTGACATGACGCTAAGCACTTTTCCACGTCAAAGGCAGTTTTAACGGTAACACTTTAGAATACTGTTCCATTATTAATGAATAACTACACAAGAACACGAGTAACGCAATATTAGCACTGTAGTAACTACTATTAACTAACAAGGAACTCTGATTAATGAATTAGTAAGTGATAGTTCTTAGTCGAATGTGGTAGTTCACTATTAGCTAATCAGTAACTATTATTTTTTCATACCTCCCTAGAACTACACTGTAAAAAAAAAAAAAATAAAAAATAAAATTGAGCCAACTTAAAATTTTAAGGCAACCAGCTTCAGCAGATTTTTGAGTTCTCAACTAATTTTTGTAGGAGATTCTCAACTTTTTGTTGTATAAGCTTAAAACAACAAGCTGAGAAAACTCAAAAATCTGGTGAAGCTGGTTCCCTTAATTTTAAGTTGGCTCAACTTTTTTTTTATTTTTTTTATTTTTATTTTTTTTTACAGTGTACAAAGAACTACTGCATACAGGTTCATAATTAATATGAATAATACATAATGTATAATTAATTATAAAGTGAAGGTTATGGTAACCCACTAGTAATGACTCAAGTATTACCAAATTCTTCAGAAGGAATTACTAATTATTTGGATCAGTATTCTAAAGTGAAGATCATAACTCCCTAGTTATGACTGAAATCATTGTAAGCTTATGAGAGTTTTGTAAAGTATTGGATAGTAGTTATTCAGGTGTTACTACATCCTTCTGAAGGAATTACTAATTTTTTGGATCAGTATTCTAAAGTGAAGATCGTGATAACTACCTAGTAATTACTGAAGTCATTGTAAACTTTTGAGGTTTTTGTAAAGTCCTGGTTAGTAGTTCATTTTGCTAGATTCAGTAACACTTAAATCATTACTAGTGGGTTACCGTGATCTTCACTTCAGGATACTGATCCAAATAATTATTAATTCTTCAGAAGGATGTAGTAACACATGAGTCATTACTATCCACAACCTTACATATATCTCAAAAGCTTACAATGATGTCAGTCAATATTAGGGAGTTATGATTCTTTTCACTTTAGAGCACTGATCCAAGTAATTAGTAGGTCCTTTAGAAGGATTTGGTAATACTTGAGTCATTACTAGTAGGTTACCATGATCTTCATTTTAGAATTCATTATTCATTATGCATAATTCACATTAATTATGAACATGTATACAGTAGTTCTTAGGAGTTCTCCAAGATATATGAAAAAAAATAAATAAATAATTAATTAATTAAAAACTGGTAGTTCAGTATTAGCTAATCAATAACTACTGTTTCAACTGAGCGCTATTACTTACTAAATCGCTAATCAGAGTTTCTTGTTAGGTAATAGTAATTACTACAATGTTAATAGTGCATTAGTCATTTGTTCCTGTGTAGTTATTAGTTAACAATGGAACAGTACTCTAAAGTGTTACCGTTTTAACAAATATTTAAGCGCACACACACTCTAAAATCAAATCTGTGCATATGAGCCCTTTATAAATGAGGCCACATTTGCAATCAAACATATATTTGGGGAAAACCAACACTCTTGATCATGTGACATTACTATTAAAAATAAGACAAAAATCCATACGGGGCATGCTATCTTGTATTTAAGGGCATTTACAGTAACTCCATTCTAATAAGCTACATCAGGCAGTCAGACATTGTCCTGCATCATGTTCATCGGCAACTGCATGCAATGTAAGATGACGTCTGGATGGGTCGGGTGCGTTAAATGCATTCATTTTAGCACATTATGTTTTCCATAATTAATCGCACCAAATTAACACATTGAATCAACAGGCCTAATACATATAAGATAGCTTGTTCTGATTGGGACCAATCAGATTGGAGAGAATCAGTGAGAGAGAGGGAGAGAGAGAGGGCTCTTGGCATGGGATGAACTGACAGGTTATTACGAGCTTTGTGGAGGATTAGTCCATAAAACCCCCCTCAGCCCTGTGCCCAGGATGGCCAAAACCACACAAATAAAATAAAATAATCTCTGTATAATGGATTAGAGAAGTACCCCCCCACACACCCCAAACACACACGCTCACAATGAACAGCCCTAACACAAAAAAAAAACAAAAAAAAAAAAAAAAAAAAAACTCTGTCCTGATTTCTGTTATTTTGGTTGTTGTTTCCTTTTTTCTGTCAGGGAGAAAATTCTGCCTGAGGACACAGCAATTGGAATGAGCTTAAACTCCCACAATACTGAGATGAAAAACAGACTGGAAAACATTTAAAATGCTTAAAGCTGCCGTTTAAAGCCATGCCGTCCCTCCCGGTTCAACAGATGAACATCTGACTCATTTGTGTAGATGCATTAGCAGGTGGAAACATCAGAGACTGAGGCAGGGAAGATCTTCATCTCTCTTTCACTATCTCTGTTATATTTTTATCTTTTATTTTATATATTTAATTATATTTTAATATTAATTAATTATATTATCTTTGCCATGTTGGAATAATGCATGCAATTAATTATGCCTACACTGACTACATTACAGCTACATTACTTAATTACTTCAGATGTAGGCTTGAAATTTCTTGTTTTGACTTTTTTTAACTCAAGTACTGTATGTGTAGGTAATTAAATCAAGTCTGAGTTTACAAAAGAAAAAGTTAATGAATACAAAGGCTAGCAACTGAGCAAAACTGATCAGACATATTATTGTGATTGTTGGAATTGCTTTAAAAATACCAGACTTAAGATAAATGATTTATGTATGATGAAATTCTATAGCTTCACAAAGATATCAAATATTTTGCCTCAAAAGTGCTCAGAGAAACAAGAGCATAAATGTTAATCACGAGAAGTTGCTTGACATCTTTGATTAAAGTCTTCTGAAGTTTGCTGTTCATTTGCATTGGAGCTGGCCCAAAACTATAAGCTGCGCACAGAGAGCCAAGGTCATGGGTTTGAACACACATACGGATGAAATGCACACCTCAGATGCACTCGATTTGGATAAAAGTGTCTGCTTAAATGCATAAAATGCAAATAAGCATTTTGTTGAAAGTACACAAATTAGTCTGCCTGTTGGCATTGAGAGGATTCAAAGATTTAGTTAAGTAAACTAGTCTTTGAATTTAGTTAGCACATTGAAACATTGAGGCCTGTTGCACTCTGCAGGCATAAGCAGAGTGTAAATGACACTGCAGAGGAACTTCAACAGCAGGATCACATTGTGCTTTCACACCGACAGCATTCCCATCCCACAACAGAACAGCAGCTGTTGAGAACTATTACAAATGCATGATCTTCTTGAAATCTAATTTATTGACATACTGTACACTAATGTTCAAAAGATCAGGGTTGGTAGAATTGCTTTAATGTTTTTTTGAAAGAAGTAGTGTTTTGCTCATCAAGGCTGCATTTATTTGATCAAAATACAGTCAAAATATAGAAATAAACAGTAATATTGTTAATTATTACAACCTAAAATATTTTTTCTATTGCAGTATAGTTAAAAATCTAATTACCGTAGCTATTTCTGTGAATTTTCAGCAGAACCTTCAGTGTCACACAATCATTCAAGTATCAAAGACATTTCTTCTTATTATTAATGTTTAAATTAGTTGCGCTGCTAAATATTTTGGTGTAAACCTTCATTTACACAAAAATCACTTTTTTTTCCAAATTCTTTGATGAATAAAAGGTTAAAAGAACAATTTATTTAAACATTTAAATGTTCTGAATTTGAAATGTTTTGTAACAATGTAAAAGTCTGTACTCTCATTTTTGGTAAAGTATTAATTTTGTATTAATGCATATGTTTTGTATTAATAATTGTGTATTAACAAAAAAACATTATAAAAGTATTCATAAATAAAGAAAGGACCAAATGTTGAGTAACTTATTTCTGTTAGATCCCTAGGGAATATTTCATAATACATAACTAAACTGACAAATTGACAAAACACACACATAAGCTAAAACTAAATCAATAAAATTTCACATTTTTAATAAAACAGACTAAAAACACTAATATATACCAAAAAAGAAGAGTGCAACTGCAAACTAATTTGAAGTGATCTTGACTTTGGGAATACATACGAAACTGAAGGCTTTCCCGTTCATGGCAGATAACAGCACCCAAACAGATTTTCAGAGCACTGGTTATTGTTGCTCGTTACACTATGACAACCTTCTCTACGCTTCAGCAACAAAACTGTGTGTTTCCTCAAGGTTTAAGTGTTGCCTTCATCCAATAGATGCTTCAAGATCTGGACAGGTTTTCAGCGGGATTTATGTCAGGGCTCTTTGACAGGCAATTCCAAGCCATCCGTTTGTTGTTCAATCATTCTGTGTGCTCTTCAGCATGCATGTGGGTAATGTTCTGTAAGATGGAGGACAATGAGCAAAATTTTTGCTTGCTAAACCTTTGATGGTTTGCAGATTCATGTTGCCCTGGACAAATTTAAGCCCCGTAATACTAACTGTCTCAGCGTCCCACGACTGCGCTCATATTTAACTGTGAATAAAGTGGGCTTTACTGTTAACACCTCATTTAAGCTTTATTTAAATACGAACAGTAAGACAAGAAATCCTGCCAGAATTGGGCTAAAACTTATGCACATAATACAGATAATGGGTGTCTGGGAGAGTGTGGTGTTTTGTATACAGCTCTAAATCTTTAGTTTCAGCCTCAGATGGCACAAGCATAGATCATTCAGAGGATTGTCGATGGATGCGGCCCACAAAAATGCCAAGAACTTTCCAAAATCTCCTAAGGAAACCTAAGATATGGGATAGGCCAGAAGGTTTGCACAGTTTGCAGCTCCTTTACCTGTGAATTGTGGTTAGTTTAACAGATGGGCCCTTCCTTTCCAATTGAGTGGTTTCATTTGCAAAATAAGGTGCAAATCAAATAATGAACGTCAAAAGACTCTACGATATTAATAAGAACCTCTAATTTAACCAGTAAAAGTAATACTATTGTCAACAATGTCAAAGAGCATCTTTTATTCCAGTGTTATTTTAGTATCAGATAGTTTTTTGGGGGGTTTTTTATTAACATTTTGAATTAATTTTCATTTTTATATTTTCTGTTTTCATTTTACTTTTAGTTAACGTTTCAGTGATTTTGTTGTGTGTTCATTATTTTTTGTATTCATTCATTCATTCGTTCATTCATTCATTCATTCATTCGTTCCATTGTCATTTTAGCTAAACTATTTAAAAGCAGTAATGCTGCTTTGGCCACAAGCCAAAATAAAATAAGTTTAAATAAGTGTTTTATTAATATTATTATTATTATTATTATTACTAGTTAGTTAAGTTTGGACCCAGAAAGTTGGGATAATGTTTAATGTCAAGTATACAGAGCAGTATGTCCAGAATATGCTAATCAAATATGCAAAATTGCATTTTATTCCTTTATGTCTGTAAAGTTGTACTGCAGCACTACCAAACTGCAACCAAATACAAGACTGTGGAATTTCAAAACAGTTTGTTCTTGCTGGGCAGGTTGTCTATGTACTATGATGATATTATTTACCATCCGAAATCCTGACTTGACTCCCCACCAGTAGCCCCTCACTGCAGAACAAAGATCCAGGGGGCGGGGCTAGATCCACATCTAAGGAGTGGAGATTGGTAGGTTTAGGGGTGGAGATGGGCGGGTTTAGGGATCAGGGGGTGGAGACGGGTAGGTTTAGGTTAACCTAGGCTCATTGGAAATACGTGCCTATTCATGCATTTCTGCAAAACTGAAAAAACGTACCTATACATACAAATCACTGCAGTTTCCAGTTGAAATGAACACTAGAGGCAGTAAAACTCTGACAACTTTTATTCTTTTTCACACAAAAGTATAATTTACAGGTATATTTTTGATTAATAAAGGCTAATTTTCACACAATTAATTGCAGAATGTTATGTTATGACTTCAAAACAATTTTAACATCCTGCACCATTTGAAAACTGATACTTTTGAACATTGTCGTCACATATACAGCTTCATATGCATGAGTTTTCTAACCAAGTAGATTTACTCGGTAGCTCATGCGATACGGCGTTGCACTTAGATGATGAAGAGCTCCGGTACGAATCTCCGTGAAACTACGGTTCGACTGAACAGCTCAAATATGCATAAGGAAGTTAAAATAGCATGGCTGCATCAGCAAATACGTTTTTATATTACTTTTGCATTTGTTAACACTATCGGGTAGGTTTAGGTTTGGGTTTGGTGTAGGGGATATTTCCAACATGATAGAGCATTAATCTTTAGCGACACTCACCGGATATTTGAATTCTAAACGGCCGCAAAACGTACCTCAATCAGCATAATAAAAACGCTGCAATACGTGCCTGTACCAATGTAATAAAAACGTGCTACGGTCACGTATTAAACGTGTGTTTTAGCGCCACTCTCTGGACATTTCACTTTGAAACTGCCGCGAAACGTGCAGTATGGTACATAATTACGGGGTTGCAGAAATGTATGTAGAGGCACGTATTTCCAATGAGCCTGGGTTGGTTTAGGTATATGTAAGGTGGGCGAAGTTGGATCTGGATCCAACCTCGCCCCCCTGGATCTTGTGTTCTGCAGTGAGGACCATCTCCTCCCTACTGCAAATGGGTAAAGGTAATAGCTATCTTGTTTTTTTTGTTGTTGTTTTTTTTTTTTTTTACATAGCAGGTACATAGCATGTGAAAATATATATAAAACAAATCATTAAAAAATTCTCAAACATTAAAAATGAGAATTGTACTTATACTATAGAGAATTATGTATACTCTGAAAATATAAAATCAATATTATAAATACAAATGAAGTCTAATATGCAGTCGCTACATTGAAAAAATTTAGCAAGTTTTGCAATCCACAATGTCTCTGCAGTAAAAGCCACAGCAGACGTGTCAGGGAACACACTCAACACATTACAAGCCTGCTACTTTTCAGTCTGTCACGGGCACTAAAAGCTTTTAAGCATAACTGATGAATTATTCCCATGATTCTATTTTAATGAAAAGGCTTTTTGTAACATGCAGTCTCAATCTCAGATTATCTCCTCTCAATATAACCCACAGCAGAGTCAGTGAGCGGCTCATTACTCCACGCTTATCTGAAGAGATTCTCCTCTCAAACGGACTCCTTTCCTCTTCAAATTGACTGACGTGAGGACATATTAATATGAGAAGCTTTCTATTTGTTGTCATGGATGACAGGGCTAGGGATTGATTAATTCCTGTCATCATCCTTCATCAAACTTCCCGACTTCTGTGAAAAAGCAGGAATATCGGCATGAGCTAGAAGGGAGATGGACAGCCATCATCCGTCAGTATAATCTGCTATTGAGAGAGCATACTTGCCCGAACGCATATCATAGCTCCATTTGCATATTTTGGTCTTTGATTTTCTGATACTGATATTGCCGGGTTAATTAAATGTGAATTCTGAAGCTATCAAACGATTTTCTCTGCAAGAACCGCTGTGAACTTACTAACAGCCTCGTATGTTTTTCAACATCTAAAGTTTCTTGCCCTCCGCCCACCCAAAAATGGTTGCTGTTAAAAGATCGTTTCATTAGTCAGTATTATGACAAGCCGTTTATGCACATAACAATAATAACTGACGTAAATCAGCCGCATTCAAACCAATGATGAGTCAGTCTGTCTTTGTTTTCCTTGCTTTTATTAATAAAAGTTTTTTTTTGTTTGTTTTGTTTTTCTTCATATCCTTATTGTTTTGTATTGATTATGAGCTGGTGTTGCGACATTGTTGCTATTTTTATTTGTTTGCTGTGTGGAGACTTCAAGCAGACACATCAGAGGGATAGAGAAGGGTAACATTGATTTCATAACCGGACTGAATCAAGAACTCCATACAAAAAGACAAAATGCAGCCCTTCTTGATCAGATCAAAGAGCTCAGTTCATAAATGCATTAATTTTGTATCAAATATATCAAAGAGCTTGTTTACACCTGGTATTAACACCTGTCTGGGGCGAGCAATCAGCACTATGAAGCTCAAAATACAGGTGTGAACGAGGTGCAAAACATTTTTCCATCAAATCACTACATTCTAAGGAATAATGTGACAATATCATATTTGCATCCTAAAGAGGCCTGGATAACAGTGATACTCACCTGTCAACCAACCACTGCGATAACACAAGGAATATTTAAACCGTTCCTATATGCCACACCATGTACGATAATATATGTGACCCTGGAGCACAAAAGCAGTCTTAACTCGCTGGGGTATATTTGTAGCAATAGCCAAAAATACATTGTATGGGTCAAAATTATCCATTTTTCTTTTATGCCAAAAATCATTAGGATATTAAGTAAAGATCATGTTCCATGAAGATATTTTGTAAATTTATCAAAACTTAATTTCTGATTAGTAATATGCATTGCTAAGAACATCATTTGGACAACTTTAAAGGCGATTTTCTCAATATTTTGTTTTTTTTTGCACCCTCAGATTCCAGATTTTCAAATAGTTGTATCTCGGCCAAATATTGTCCGATCCTAACAAACCATACATCAATGGAAATCTTATTTATTCAGCTTTCAGATGATGTATAAATCTCAATTTCGAAAAATTGACACTTAAGACTGGTTTTGTGGTCCAGGGTCACATATGGAAAAGCACATACATATACAAGATGTGCACATGCATTTAAAGAGCAAGTTCGCACACACACCTCCAAAGTGAAGTTCAGGTAATACAGGTAGTCAACTATATTAACAATGAGCACCTCATAATTACTTGTAAGTACTTTAGATGGGTATACTGTACATTGAGATGCACAACATATTGACATGATCAAAAATATGATTTTTTTTTTTTTTTAGCTTATACTGTAAAATTTTGTATAATGATTTGTTTGACCCCAAATACTGGAGTCCGAGTCACAAATTTGGTAACCCCACACATTTCTGTAAAAATTTTGACAAAGTTGCTTGTTTTCAAACAGTTTTATTAACATGAATTGGGAGGATTGATATATTAAATGAATTAACCCTGATTCATTTTGCGAGTCCAGAAGTTTTATATATATAAACATGCATTATGATTTATGATACAACTTGATAAAGATAATTATTAAATTAAAATAATAATAATAATAATAATGCATAGTTTTTGTACTTCCCCCACACCTTGTTACACTTATGATGTTCACAATCAAAAATTATAATTTAAAAAATTACAAAGAAATTGCTTGAAAATCTCTGATTGTGCTATATTATTACCAAACATTCAACCTGTTTCTTTTTGGAACTGATTGATTGTAAGCCTCATTGATCTGAGCTTATGCACCTCAGTTTCTGACTGACTGTCGCACAAATTATCCACAAATAATGTTCTTTTTCCACTCCAAAACTAAGGTACATAAACTCAGATTAATGAGGCCTACGACCAATCAGTTTCAAAAAGAAATACAAAACCTGTGCAAACTGAAAGAAAACCAAAAAATGAATCCAAGATATGTAAGCAAGAGATTTACAAGCATTTTTTTTTTTAAAAGCCTAGTCATTTTTGACAGGCAACACAAAATTATGTAATGGATTTTCAGCACGGCACAAGGGTTAAAAGTGACAAATGACCGTTATCTTTTCGACCTTTTGTTTCCTGTAGTGAGACGGCAACGCCTCGCATTCCCTGACCGGTCTGACAAGTTTCGTCTTGAGCAAAGTGGCATGTGTCAGTCAACAATAGGCCTTGTAATTGGGCGAAAGTCGTAACACTGTGTCTTTCGGCAAGGTTGCGTGTACATCGGCCGCTTACTCATGAGAAGTTAAGATCAAACACACAACAAGCTGACTAGCAGTCACACATCGTGCATGCCTCCCCCAGTGACTCATTACTCAATCCACTGATGCATCGCCATCTGTTGAATGTTTAGGCACCATAAAGAACCGACATGGGTACAGCTCATCCGTGTCAATCGAAGGTAGCAGGAGACTTCGATGATGGGTCTGGACTCTGTTTAGCGGACTGAAGCCCTGCTCAGAAACACTGCTTAATGACCGCTGAGACTTCAGTTTGTTTGCGAGACAGTATAATGATTTCAAATCTTCCAGGGTTG
>JAFVLL020006585.1:0-14760 GCA_021397915.2 Tor tambroides
ATATTACACAAAGATAACCCAAGTAAATACAAAATGCAGTTTTGAAATAATGATTTCATTTATTAAGGAAAAAAAGCTGTCCAAACCTGCCTGGCCCTATGTGAAAAAGTAATTGCCCCCTAAATCTAATAACTGGTTGTGCCACCCTTGGCAACAACAACTGCAATCAAGTGTTTGCGATAACTGGCAGTGAGTCTTTCATATCGCTGTGGAGGAATTTTTAATTCAGCCACATTGGAGGGTTTTCGAGCGTGAATGGACTGTTTAAGGTCATGCCACAGCATCTCAATTGGATTTAAGCCCGGACTTTTACTTGGCCACTCCAAAACCTTAATTTTGTTTTTCTTGAGCCATTCAGAGGTGGACTTGCTGGTGTGTTTGGGATCATTGTCCTGCTGCATAACCCAAGTGCGCTTGAGCTTGATGTCACAAACTGACGGCCGGACATTCTCCTTAAGGATTTTCTGATAGAGTGCAGAATTCATGGGTCCATCAATTATGGCAAGTCGTCCAGGTCCTGAAGCTGCAAAGCAGCCCCAGACCATTACACTACCACCACCAAGTTTGACTGTTGGTATGATGTTCTTTTTATGAAATGCTGTGTTGGTTTTACGCCAGATGTAACGGGACGCACACCTTCCAAAAAGTTCAACTTTTTCTCATTAGTCCACACAATATTTGCCCAAAAGTCTTGGGGATAATCAAGATATTTTTTGGCAAATGTGAGACAAGCCTTTAAGGCTTTTCACACTGCATTTAACCCTGGGTTATCGTCGTTCTAAACACTGCTTTTAACCCCGGGTAAAGAAACGTTTCACACCTGTAATTTGAAAGCGGTGTTAGCACCGCTTTTTAAACGGGGTTTTGAAACCCTGCTCCGGTGCAGGGTTAGCGTCGCATTTGTGGTGTTAACCGAGCGGTGTTTGCTTGTTGCTGCTGGACGTTGGCAACAGACAGCCAATCAGAAATTGAGCAGCGAGGCTCATGTCAAGTCAGTAACAGTAAACGCACATCGTTTAAACAGCAGCCGGTGAGAGAAAAGTAAGAAATGTCAAATGACGGAAAGCGTGTGAACTGGAGTGATGAGGAGACAGTATGATTAACTTAAAATAAATTCAAAGAAATATTCACATGCTTTGCTCCTTGTTTTCTTTCTTTTGTACTTTTGTCTTTGTTTTCTTGCCTTTGTGCGTCTCATGAGGTTTAAAACGGCTAAAGACCTACGTCTTGACATTTTTTCATACATAGTTGTTGACATATTTCTGTGTGCGACATTGCAGAGTGGTGGGCGTACGTGAAGTTGAGGAGTTTGTCGCTAAATGAGGAGCTCCTTTTACAGTCTGTAACTGATTTGGTTAGGGCTGTACAGTGCACAAAAAATCGGTCTGAATAAATGTAGTACGGTAGCACGTGTGCGATACAGTTCTGCATGTGTATGAGCCTGTTTACAAACCTGTTGCCCAAAAAAAGATATCATTTATTAACATGCTTTTTCTCCAAATTAACTTAATCACATAGTTGAGTGTTTGAAATACTTCTTTTTGTGACCAGGCATGTCTTCATATTACAGAATGATAGTATTATATACAGTGATAAAGGCCATGTCGATTAGCATTGCATTGTAAATATACTTTCCTTTATAAAAATACCCAAGATTGAAGAACACAGATAAACCATATATTTTTTGCAATCGTATATTTGTCTTCACGTTTTATCAGTTAAAATTCCTCTATCTCCGTTGTGCGTCTATTCAGCGATAACTGGATACCTTCATGAAGCGTCGTCAGTAGTATTACTTCTGCTATGGATATGTGGAGTTTCTTCGCAAGGGCGATCTCCGAGTTCCAGTATAAATTAAACAGTCATTGCATTATATGCGTACTCAGTAATGCTCACAACACCCTATTTGGGATAAAAATAGGAACGATAATACTTTTCTCTAAAGAAACAGGATTCCCTGAATTATCGTCATTGATATTGTTATAAATACCAGAAATATCGTGATATATTTTTAAGCCCATATCGCCCATCCCTAAAGGGGACAAAAACCTTTTCACGGCACTGTGTATATAAATTACAAAAGTGCGCTATTAGAATAATAAAAAATAAAATAAAATGATCTCTAGAGCAGGTACATCACATAGAACAGGGGTGTCCAGTCCTGCTCCTGGAAGGCCACTGTCCTGCAGAGTTTAGCTCCAAACCCAATTAAACACACCTGAACCAGCTAATCAAGGTCTTACTAGGCATACCAGAAACTTCCAGGTAGGTGTATTGAAGCAAGTTGGAGCTAAACTTTCCAGGACCAAGTTTGGACACCTCTGACATAGACTATGTATTTAATAACAAGTGAAAGCTCATTAATAAACGTAATATTTATAAACAATGACAGTCATTTTACTTTTTTTCTGGATTGTCCTCATTTTCTGTAACATGTTTTTGTTTTATTAAAGATCATAGACCCTCACATGCCACGAGTGGGGTGCCAGCACAATGGAGTCTCTATCCCAATGCCTCCGCTGGACGTTCTACGGATTGGGGAACAGATGCAGTACAAGTCTGAAGAGAAACTTTACCTCGTTCTCTTCTTCGACAACAAACGTAGCTGGTGAGATTTAGAGGCTAATTATTGGTGTTTGCCAAGTCAAACATCACTATTATCATTGCTCGTACTTAGAGATTTGAGGAAACTAAGTTTTGAACATCTGCAGTTAACTTGTAACTTTTCCTTTTTTGTACTACAGACCATGATAACCATTTAACCTTGTAATAAGCTTCTAATAAGGTTTTGACACCAAAATGTTACATACCAGTTAAAATTCATAATTCCAGTTTTGATAGCAGCAAAAATGAATAGTCTTATTAATGTAAAATTCAAACATTGTTACAGGGGTCATATTATGCGATTTCAAGTTTTGCTTTCTCTTTGGAGTGTTACAAGCTGTTTGTGCATAGATAAGATCCCTGAAGTTGCAAAGACTAAAGTCTCAAAACCAAAGAGATATTCTTCATAAAAGTTAAGACTCTGCCACGCCCACCTAAAATGGCTCATTCAAACACGCCCCCACATGTCTACCTCACGGTGTGGGAAGATTTGCATAATACAGCCCAAACGTATACGCAATGAAAGAAGGCAGAACTATTATTCTCGCTGTTGTATTATTGTTGCTGCCGCCGGCGCCATGTCGTGGAGACACTGTGTTTCGTTGTGAAAGTAAAAGTACGTTGTTTGGGCTTCCAAAAGAGGACACAACTAGAAGTCAGTGGTTAAGTTGTATTTACAACACTGTTCTAGAACAGTTCAACCCAAATATTAGAGCGTGTACAGCACATTTTACGTAGGACTATTTCTTGAACCTGGAAGAGTAGCCTACAATGCTGGCTTGCACAAAGGCTGTTTCTATAAAGTGGGGGAATTCAAACTTTGCAAGGACAGTCTGGTGCTACTGACTCACAGCCTGTAAGTACGTTTTCTTATTTAAAGAATTTGCCACTGACTATTCAAACATGAGTTTTTGAGCTGTGTAGAGTAGTGCTTGTTGTTTGTCGTTTCTCCGATCACAAATGCAGACATGGTAATGTTTACGCGGTGCGATACAACGTGACGCATAAAAAGACAGTATAAGTCATTATAATCAGTAATTATGTCCCCACTGGATGCAACAAATGCCTCGTATATAATGGGTTTTATTGTTTTTATGTCGTCGCACTGGGACACGGCATCACAATAGAGTGGGGGAACTAAGACATCACTTTGTATGCGGATCGGTTGTCAGCATCGCACCGGTTCCCTCGACAAAAAGCCAATGGGATTTTTCCATAGGCTTTTGGATTATCGTAAAAAATAAGCTCCATCGTCAATCATAGTTCATGAAACACGTTTTGTCCATCAAGATAATCTTCACAAAAATGTTTTAAGAATTTTGAAGCCTAAATAAAAGCGCCAGAACTTAAAAGCTAAACTTAGGCTATAACGAACTACACCACCACGGTCACTCGCCTTCACGTCACCACCACCGCGCTCCCGACAGCTTTTTCAAACTTATTTTTAATGTGTTCAGTGAAAAAGATTTACTTTGTATATGAATTTTAATCCATGCTGCATGAACCTTTTCATATAAACTGGAATAAATACAAAACTAGAGCCAAACTAAAACTGAAATGAGACATTAGTAATAAATAGTATAGTGAATAAATGAAATGATCATAACTGGACATATGAAAGCACGTATTTCTGTGCATTTCGAAATAAGGTGCATTAAAAGTCCTTGATTAATATGAATATTTTAATTAAAAACGTGTCTCCACGTACTATTAAATAAAATTCTAGTGCATTTAATCTATTACATAACAGCAGAGTGAGCGAGTTTTTGAATATGTTAAGATTACATTTATTTTAGTGAATAAAGTACCACATTTCAGCTATCATTTTGTTAGGATTGGTACACAAAGTGTTATTTTATCCTTGCTTCTAGAAAATCCTCGATCTAAATGCTTTCTAACATCATCTTGTGGCCGTAAACATTTCATTTTAATGTGGCTTTAAGCAGTATGCATCGTTAAAGTTTCACTTTCACCGTGACTAAGCCTGTAAATGTAGTGTTTACATGGAATAATCATATGAGTTTACCTTATGGTACGAGAGTCTCCGTATCAGTAAGCGATAAAACGAGCATCTTCCATCCGAAGACTTGTGTTGCATTTTGGGGCAAAGCAAAAAAACATTGTCGAACAACAATATAAAATGCAGTAAACAATTAATTGGTTATTCTACAATTAATTGTACTATAAATTATACTACAATTGGAAAATACTGTAAATTGATAAACTGTTCGGCGTGATGACGTTGAATGTCTCCGACAGTGCCTGTAGTCCCATTTAGCAACTTGTTAGCAACAGTCTTTTTTAAGAAACAACAGTTTAAAAAAATCACGAGTGGGGTGTAACTGGTGTGTTTTATGTCGTAGAATAAAACGTGAAAGTATCTTGAGCTTGTGTGAACCACGGACCTAATTTTAGGGGATTTAACCAAACTCCCTTTCAAAAAACCCATTGACTCTGGGACGATGGAACCGGTAGTGCTAAAATGCTGACTCGCTTCCAGGTTTTTGCCTACAAAGTGACATCATAGTTCCACCACTCTATACGGTAAGGGGCGTAACATTTCCGTCTCACGCTTGAGGTATTCGGCCAATCACAACGCACTGGATAGCTGGCCAATCAGAGCATGCCTCGATTCTCAGAGCGATGAGCTTTGTAAAAATCAGCGTGTTTCAGAAAGGCGGAGCATAGAGGAGCAACAATAATGTACAGTATGTGGAAAATAATGTTTTTTGAACCTCAAACTGCATAAACACATTGCATTACACCAAATACACAAAATAATGTTCTTTTTAGCAATGTCATATAGCCACTTTAAGAACAATTAAACAGTCAGTGATAAACTAAGAGCAAATAAACAAATTACAAGCAACAGCACAAATGCAATAGAACAAAGATACAAATAAAACTAACAGACTTTCAGGTAAGGTTACCAGAAGTAGGTATTGCATTTAGGCAGCGTTGCCAAGCTGATACTGCATGTCAGCAGCATATATTTTATAGCATGCATTTGTATATGTCCAATCCACTAGTTCAAACATAATGGATATGACAAGTGGCAAGTCCAAGTCTGCATCCATGCAACACAGAACTCAACAGACCAACAGCAAGCCTTGTACAAGTCAGAAAAGTACATAATAAAAGATGAAGAGCTTAAATAAAAAGAGTTATAGCCAGCTAAATGCAAGCAGAAAAATTACTGAGTGCAGATTCAAGTCAATTGATTAAATCACAAGAGTGTAGTGACTAATGCATTTAATATTGTGAAAGAAAAGCAAAGAACATGTAATAGATTAACAATTTTGTGATGTATAAGGTTTTTTCCAGTGTAGCCCAATTGCAATTTCTAATGTAGCTGAAAGCAGATGAAGGAAACTCATTTGTATTTATTAAATGTTTAATTATTTAATCATCAAATCAACAATACTGAGTAATTTGATCATTCATTTTTTATTTTTATTTTTTTTGTAGAGAATTAGGCAAATAAAAACGAGACACTACTGGCAAAAATAGTTTTTTCATACATCTGTCAATTTTGAGATTTTGGGCTTTTTGGCTTTTCATTAAGTATGTTTTCAGACTAATGGAAAGAGAACATCCAAAATACTCTTAAGTGTTTATTTTATTGCATTTTATCTATTTGAGTCTGTAGATTTTATTTACAATTCATATCTTTAAAGGCCGTTTCTCAAAATGAGATTTTTCTCCTGCAAAAATCTACAAAAATCTGTACTTCAGTAGCAGTTAAATACACTTTACAGTTTTATTCCAATCTGTATTCTGAAGAGTTTGTTCATATATAACTTGCCTGATTTTATACAGTATTTTGTTCAAAATTTTTTAGTTTTTTTTCTTCTGGCTTTTGACAGTGTTTTTTTTTTTATTTTAATTTTTATTTATGGGGTGATAAAAAGAGATTCAAATTTTGGTCTTTTAATAACCTTTGATTCTAATATGTCAACAAAATGTAACAATTATTTTGAACCTGGCTTCATCCAGTGTTCAGGTTTTTGTTCTAGAAATCTATGCAAATTAGTGCATATTTAATTAATGACATAATTTACACATAACATTTCAGAAAATTTGTAATACAGAAAATTTTTGGAGTTCTTAATGTAATCAATCAACTAGGGATGTATAGTGATATCTATTATTATTATTTTTTTTCTATTCATTTGTTTGATTGTGTGTTTTTTACCTTGTCCAGGCAGTGGCTTCCTAAATCCAAGATGGTTCCTCTCGGTATTGACAAAACCATCGACAAGATTAAAATGATGGAGGGCCGCACCTCAGCCATCCGCAAGGCTGTTCAGACCGCCTTTAACCGCGCCATGAACCATCTGAATCGAGTCCAAGATGAACCTATTAGCGACCTCAGTGATGTTGACTAAGATTGGCAAATGCAGACACATTGCAAAGCCTTACCTTCTTTCCTGACTGGCACCTGCTGTGTGACTTCTGTATTTTGTTTTACTCCATACCTGCCACTCCTGTCTCATTTGCACAGAAGTCTCTGATCAGTTCTGTAAATAATGTAAATCGCTTATCACTAACTTATTCTTCAGATTTACTGTCATACATTTTTTTATAGTATTTATACATTTTTGTGAATTATTCCCAGCATAACTCATTTATGCTGGAAAAAATGGACAAAATAAATTGTGTGAAGCTAAAATAAAAGAATACTGTAATCAGGGCTGAAACATGATGTGAGAGTACTTGCCTTTTATATGTTTAAATTATTGAAGTTTGTACACACAGGCTTTTATTTGGCATTGTTTTTGTAACCTAGGAATGTTTTTTACAGCAATTTTAACCTATTTTGATGTATTTATATAACTAAATATATAACTTTGTCTTTTCATATTAGTAAGTCATGTTGTTATGAAAACCACAAGTGCGTTATTCTGATATTCTAATGAAACCAAAAAAGAAAGAAAGAAAAAAAAAATGCTGCCCAGACTTTTGTTTGTGTTGAGTGAATGGTTTTGTTTAAACTTTTTTTTTTTTTTTTCTTAAATGTTTGTATTTGTATGTGGGAACTCCATAATGGCTGTAGGATACTGTACTTGTACTGGTGTTAAGTTATTGTGTTGGGTGGTACGTTTATTCACTGGGGAAAGCATAAAAAAGCTGTACTGGACTTAGGAGTTATTCTTGTTTTATTTTTTTGTTTTTTTTTACATTTGTTACATCTGTTTACATTGACTTCCTTAATTTAGTTTTACTCTGGGTTGTAGTAGGTAGATTTTGGAATACTTTTGTAATACCGTATGTCAGTTGTTTTAGTTGGTATTACAACTGTTGATTGAATTATCCTTTTTTATTTTTTTAATAAATTCATAAATAAGCTAGTTATGTCGAGTTTATTACAACAGTTACTCTGTTAATATGCAATGTATAGCACATAATAGTATTTGCATGGCACTTTAAAGCAACTGTATGTACATTTTTTTTAAAACTTGTATTATCAGTTTCCAAATCTGTGTCTGTTAAAAATCAGCTTCTGTTTCTTTTCCACTCTACTAATTACGACAGGTATGTTTACAACGCTGAAATCAACTTAACTGTAGGGGCCTCTAAAATCATACATAGTGATTGTGGTACTGATGTTACATGGTGTTTCTATGCTACGCTTAGTATCATGCTTGTTATGGACAGAGCTGGGTAGTAACTGATTACATGTGATCTGGATTACGTAATCAGATTCCAAAAATTGTAATTAGATTAAATTACATTTTAAAATACTCGTAATCAGACTTCAGTTACTTTTTTATGGATTACATATTATTTCCACAATAGCAACAATAAATTATTCATAATTTATTGATTATCCCTAATTCCTCTGTTTCATCTTTTAAATTTTCCTTTTTAAAATAGCACAAGAAAGTCTTGTGGACATTAACACAAAGACCAGTTATTAGTCAGGTGACGAGTAAAATTTGATGTACAAAAATCTTTTAAGGTTTAAAGAAGTGTTTCAACATTGCATCAACTACTGATGAATACATTCATTTTTATTTGAATTCCCTGTAGGTTATTTAACCATGTGTTTCTATGACTTTAGAAGGCTTTTGACTTTCAAACACATCAAAATGCAAAAATTCACAAACTTTTTGTCATCTTTCTCCTAATATATTGACTTAAAGTACCCCTGAGATTTTAAAATAAATATTTTAATAAAGTATCATTTCATGTTCTCTGGTGTTGGTTATGGTCACATGAAATGCGGGCAAACAATTATTATTATTATTTTTAATGTGTTTTATTTTGATTGACTTTAAAATGATTTATTTTAATTAAAAAAAAGATTTAATTAATTATTAGCTTTTCTTTAAACTCATAACCTCCCTGCAGTTCCTTCACAAACACCAGTTTGGGAAACCTTGATGTAAAATAATGTTTAATGCACCATGTTGTTAATAAGAAGAAATCGAATATATTTTCTTACTAAATTTTAACCATATTTTTATGTCAATATGGTACGAGATTATGCTATTTAAATCAATGTGATAAATGAGTTAGGTCTAAAGTAATCTAAAACTAGTCTGATTATATTACCTAACGTGTAATGTAAAGGATTACGTTGCTAACTACCATTTGTGTCATGTAAATTGGAATCAGCAACGGATTACAATAAGTAATCTATCGAGGTCTGGTTATGGACATTTACCATGATACATGATATTCTTGGAACTCTCATCTAAATAACACGGTACATAATTACCAAAGGACATTTTCAAATCACCACAGTATTAACATATGATACCATCACTGTATCATGTCACTGCCATTGTCGTTGTTTTTCTGAGAGCACTCTAAGGTAATACCTACAAGCACTACAGTGGCTGTTGCTTTTTAATGTAATTATTTACTACCATTGTGTTACTATTTGGTACAATGACACTGCCATAGTACTTTATTAGGATTGAATTATTAATTACTTATTACTAACATTATTTGATGCCTACAGACAGTCATCTTATGGTAGGTATATTGCCAGGTCTTGCCAACATTTCAAAGCCTATTCTGTCACTAGAGGTCACTGTGAATCTATGAAAGAAAAACAGAAAAGCAAGCAAGTCTGCATTTTCACTAAGACAATGTCATCAGGAAATTTCTTCGGAAAGAGTGAAATTAAGCAGCTCCTGATTTATGTGATTTTTGTCAGGGTATTAATGCATCACTTATCTTTATATCAACCTGATTACATTGAGTTTTACATCTCAGAGTGCTTGAAACGCCAAATAAGCAATGCTTAGAGGAAACTGGTGAATTCAAACTCCTTTATTGGTGTTGCGCTGAAATTGACCTTGTCAAAAGTGTTTAGAAAGCTTTTGATTGTGCTGAAAGACTGACAGTGGTGTATTGTATCTTCAGTTCAAATATGTTGCTGTCTCTGTTTGGTGTCTAATTGCTTTGGGAAGTAAACAGCACGCTTGAGTGGATGGCAAGTGAGGTGAAGCATGAACATCAATCTCTCACATCAGTGTCATCAAATGACTTCTACAGAGTTGAAGTGCTCTAATTAGCTGCTGCCCCAATGGCCCCACTCTGATGGCGCAGGTCTCTGAGATGTACTGATGGATATCAGCAGGTGCACCTAGGTCTAAATAATGCATTATTCTGCAGATGCAGGTTGTCATTTGGTTCAGCATGGAGATTACGTTTTATGTAGATCTTCTATGTCATCTTTCACTGTTATGCTGATGATACTCAGCTCTATATTCCTTTGCAGCCCGACGAAACATACCAATTTGCAAAACTAACGGAATGCTTAGTTAATACAAAAACTGATATAAAATTGATATAAAAACAGTATTTTCTTACTGTTAAACTCTGAAAAAACAGAGGTGTTAATTATAGAACCAAAAATTTTCATATGAAATTGAATCCATATGAGCCTAGAACACTGTCTAATACTTGATGGCTGCTCTGTCAATTCCTTGTCATTAGTTGGGAACCTAGGTGTGGTATTTGACTGCAATCTTTCCTTTGAAAGCCACATTTCCAGCATTTGTAAAACCGCATTTTTCCTTCTCAAAAATATGTCTTAAATTACAACCTATATGGAAAATGAAGAAACATTCATTCATGCATTCATGACCTCAAGGTTAGATTATTTGTAATGCTCTATTGGGTGGTTGCTCTGCATGCTTAATATTCAAACTTTAGCTCGTTCAAAATGCAGCAGCTAGAGTTCTTACTAGAACCAAGAAGTATATCAGAGCGAATCAGACAATTTAAGATACGATCAGAACATTGCTGAAACACGAGGAGCCGAATTCCACAAAGAGGCCCAAGACAACATAGATGATTGTAAAGCAGATCCTAGCGCCAGCCAGCCTGAAGTAAGCCTAACCAACCAACTCCTTCGTAGCTTGAACAGCTTGCAACATTAACACAAAAGAACACTTGATTATTTCAACTCAGGAAGGAGACTGTCAAATTTGGGGCATGTAACCAAGATTAATGGTCAAAGAGACACACAGCATGACCATCACATGTAAATCCATGATAGAAATCATGAGCTAAAGACTTCCTCGGATTGACTTCCCCCACCTAGCAGACAAGAACCAGACTGAGAGTCCTTCTAGACCCTTTTGACATTTGTTCTTCACAGAACACATCCTCACATTCACAGAACGGCACAGAGACACAGTCTTTACATGTATATATACACCTAAATGATGCTAAAAGGATTTATGAGCAACTAATCATGTCTATATCATGTATGTACTCCATATCATGTACTCTATATCATGTACTTTATATCATCATCATGCATTCCATATCATGTATGTAACCCACACATTTGACTATCATGTCCTAATCAGTCATTGTGTATGTCATTTTGAATCACTATTGAATAGTTTATAGGTTTATAGTCGTGTTTGGTAAGCATGTGTTTGAAAATCTTTTCTTAAATCTTTTCTATCAATCAATTCTTTGTAAATTATGTATTATATTCGTGTTATAGAAATCGTGTTCAAATTATACTCTGCAAGAGCGGGAAAATTCGGACCATGTGACTAATAAGATAACGTGTTGATTTATGTATTGGGAGGAGAAACATAGTAACACCCCGAGCTAAGACAATGTCTAATTGGTCGACACCATTTAGGATGTGTCCAACAGTCGAGTTTAAAAACTCAGGACACCAAAAATTTTTGCTTTTTTTGCTACTTCTTTTACCACTGCATTTTGCCGCTGTCTGGCTTACATGCCAGCTGCTCTTCTATACATGATGAGGAGAAATGCCATCTCTTGTCACCTTCTCTCTTTCTTTGACTTTTATTTCCTTTTGCTTTTTGTTGAGAGTTTCACATTCTGAGTTCAGTTTTGTGGCAAAGCCATGTCTCCAAGTTCAACTCCGACTGCGCTCGACTCAAAATTTCAACCAGCCCACTGACTCCACACCATTCATCAGCCAATGCGCAAGACGTCACTTCGAACAGCTACTGAACTTCCTGTCAATCAACAACCTTGGGAAACCCCTTTCTAGTTGAACTGGTGCATTTAATATAAAGTTTAACAGCCCGATTGAGAAACTCAATGCGAGGGTTAATTAAATGATTGATGGTTGTTCAGGTCTAAGCAATTGCACACATTGCCATAAACTTGCGATTTCACATTTTCACTCTCCTAAAACTCATTCTTTCCTCACTTTCTCTCTTTCTGCAACTTGTGTAAATGTATGAGAGTGTGTGTTTGTGTTAGATTAGTTTGTCTTAGATGTCTTAGATTTATCTAATAAAGTCTTATTTATATTGAATTGAGAAGTATCTTGTGTTTTGTGCTTACAAGTTAATGTCTTAAACTGCCGATCTTGTTGCTGTGCTAATAAACAGTGTTTTCACTATATTTTGGATATTAATATACATTGCAGATTTGGTTATACAGCTCGTTCAATGAATCAGTGGCCAACTCAGTGATCAGCCATAAAACAGTGATTCTGTCTAAATTCCCTATAAAACATAATTCACTTTGAGCTAAATTGACCTGTTTCCCATACAACCATATTAGCCCGGTTCTGTCAACACTGCACTGTCTCCCTATTAAACATCATAAACATTTTAAAATCTTGCTAATTACCTATAAAGCCCTGAATGCACCTCAGTATTTGAGTGAGCTCTTATTGCATTGTAGTTCTTCACATCCACTACGATCTCAACACTCTGGCCATTTGATAATACCTAGAATATCAATATCAACTGTGGGTGGCAGATCCTTTTCCTATTTAGCTCCCAAACTCTGGAACAATCTACCTAACACTGTTCGGGAGGCAGACACACTGTCAGTTAAAATCTAGATTAAAAATCCATCTCTTTAACCTGGCATAATACACTATCACATTTCTATAATTCAAATCCGTTAAAGGATTGTTAAAGGATATGTTAAAGGATTGTTAGGCTGCATTAATTAAGTCAACTGGAACTGGGAACACTTCCCATAACACCCGATGTACTTGTTATATCATTAGAAGAATGGCATCTACGCCATCTATTAGTCTGTTTCGTTCTTATTCTGAGGTCACCGTAGCCACCCAGATCCAGACTGTATCCAGATCAGATGGTCACTACAGTCACCCGGATCCATTCCGTATCCAAATCAGATGGTGGATCAGAACCTAGAGATGCCCTCGACAGCCCTGAATGTCAGCGGAGATCAGGACAACTAGATGAGACCCAGAGACAGATCACCTCCAAAGACCTCAAAACCTAGATGGCCATCGGGACAAGACCACAGGAACTAGATGAGTCCTCTGCACAATCTGACTTTGTTGAAGGCTGGAATTAAACTGCTGGTTTCGTCTGGCCAGAGGAGAACGGCACACTATTTGGACTAGGGCTGGGCGGTATATCGAGTTTGTATGATATATCGATATATTTTTATAAGCACTACGGTATGAAGCAATACTGTTAATATCGAGTTTGATACGAGCGCGTCTGAAAAATATCTATAGGGAGGACACAGACTGAACTGTTGCGGAGAAAGTGCATAATACACTTTGTTCTAAACGTGACAAGCTTTATATGAAGGGCTTTAAAAAAAACTCGTAAGATAGATAGCCTATAGTTTATAGTTTCAGTTTAAATTAACTGAAGATGCTCTGACAGAAAGGCTGCGTGTGCTGCTGACAGACATGCGCTGGTTTAAGCTATGTGCTCTTTTCCTAAATGCATAACTTATATTTCACAGGTATATTCTCCGTCTGTAGATGTTAGAAAGCCATGGAAATATTTCCATTTTGCTGTCAGAAGTGCATGAGCTTTTGCTTTGCGATTCTCCGCTCAACTTCACAGATTTCGTTTAGAACGAGCGACGCCGCGCGCATGAGCGCCAAACAGAGCGCAATGAAATAGGAGCGCAATAACTCTGACTAAAATATACATTTTGCTGAAATATTTGTAGTTGGACATTATAAATGTGACATCTGTAGAATTTTAAACCTACAAGGTAGTGTATTTGTATGATGGCACTAACTGTAAAGTGACTGTAATGGGTAAATCAAAACAGCCTCTTTACTCAGTTAGTCTGCTTTTTTTTTTTACTTTCATTTTTAGTTTAGTAAATTTAACTTCTACTTTAAAAGCATTGTTTTTGTTTTTAGATTACAATGTTACAATGTTGGAATGTAATGTGATTTTAACCCTTTTCTGCACGTAATATATACCTACATGCTTACATTCACTTTATTTGTTTGTTTAATCCAAATACAAAATACCGAGATATATACCATATACCGCAAATCAGCCAAAAAATACCGAGATATGAATTTTTGCTCATATCGCCCAGCCCTAATTTGGACACACTATTTCCCTGTTTAATACTGTAAAGCAGCTCTGACACAATCAGCATTGTAAAAAGCGCTATATAAATAATGGTGACTTGACTTGACTTGAACTGACTAGGTCAAAAGCATAATAGTGACTAGTTTCACTGATGCAATCTGGGGTATCATTTTGGTAGCACTTTATTTTACTGTACGTGTACTTCTCTGGTACATACATGGTAAAAATCTTGTACCTACAGGCAAATGAGTGGTAACACAAAGTACTTGCCTGAAGTGTATGTACATGGTAACAAATAAGAAACACGGCTGTACTTAACAGTCGTACATGCATGGTAATTAGTTTGTACATACAGACAAGTGTG
>JAFVLL020006586.1:0-28183 GCA_021397915.2 Tor tambroides
CACCAGCGTGCATGCACGGGGAAGAGACCGGTCTCCCGAGGAGAGGCGCACTCGGCATTTAAATGGCGGCGGTGATGAGGCCCTATTCGCTTCAGGTGCGCCTCATCACACGCCGCCAGACCTAGCTGTTTTCAGCGCCCCTCCTCTCTCACACACCCACTCCCGTCGGGAGCCTGGTGAAGGGCGGCGAATAAGGGACGGGGTGGTGATGATATTAAAGGGGGGAGGCAGCCGACTCGTCACAATATTTACTGATATTGCTCGAGACTTGTTGATATAAAAACTGTAATTAAACTTTCTTTGGAGCACAATGCACATTTCTTAATATTAAGCCTAAAATGTCACTATTGATGATGATTGTATAATCTTTTTAATGTCGGTCTTTAAAAGCAAGATATTTCCAATACATTTTACTATATTTATTTTTCACTAGGTCAGTCAATTCTTTTTTTCACCTAATATTTACATTTTATTTCAGCTTTATTACAATGAACAAAATGATTTCATAGATTTCATTTTAGTTAGTGATTAAAACCCTGCTATTTGTCCATGAAAAAGTCAACATTCTTCTAAATGTCTTCTTTTGTATCCTGCAGAGGAAAGAAAATCATACAGGTTTGGAATAGCATGTGGGTGAGTAAATGATGACAGAATTGTTTTTACAAACACTTCCATAACATCTATTTATAAAAATAACCTGCAATATGTAAAAAATTACCAAAAGGATTTGACTCTAGACTCATCAGAATACATCAGAGACTTGAAGATGTCTGGAGCTTGGCAGTATAAGTCACCGAGCTTGGACATTCTCCCAAACATGTCCTTTTGGGGAAAGAAAATAATCCAGGGTTGGAACGACATGGGGCAGAGTTAATGATGACAATTTTTATTTTTAAGTCAATAATTCTGTTAAATAGCTTATCCAGACGAGCTGTTAAACTGCTCACTTGTAAATACCATTACTGTCTGCATGCAAATTTGCAGCATTCCTCTCAGAGCAACCTTTTGTCCTTTACAGCTGCAAGTCATTGTGCAGCTGCAAATATCCAGCCGAAAATGCCTCTGTGTCCTGCAGGGCTGTTGCGTAACTCATGAACTGTTACGAGTCTGTCATATGTGTAGCCTTGTGAGGTAGATTTTCTACATCATTGCAACAGACCAATTCAACCTCGTCCCAATGCTAGAGAGAAACACCTAATATTATTTTGAACACCTGCTGTAGAAGTTAGAAACTCCCACTAGAGGGAGCATATCTCTACTATGGTAATTCACGTAGTACAAGTCTTGTCCTAGGTAGGTCAACTTATTTTGTTGTTTCATTGCATCTTCAAATCCGCTTTGGATCTGTGGGTATTTTGCAATACATTTGAGGATACATCCTCTTCTGGCAGGAATAGCCATTCAGTAGATTGAGACAAGACATTTGACTTATGCAAGACCCATGATGTAAATTACATTAAGCATTTTTGGCATAGATTGACATTCCGTTTACACAGAAAGACATATAAACTTGCAGTTCCTCTCAATTCACATTGTAGTCGATTTTCATTTAGGATCTTTGGGTTATTATCTAGAAATGAAAAGTTAAACATTAAAAAAGCTATAAAAGCTGGCTATTTGCCTACAGTGCTTACAGTTAGTTAAAAATGGATAATTCTCCATCAATACTCAAGCTATTCAATTGACAATTCCAAGTAATAGATGCCCAGCTCACGTATAAAGTCCTGTTTTCATCTTCAACAGGAAACGCATCATTTAGCACCTTATCCAAAGCCTCCAGCTGCATTTGCCCTTATTGTGTTCAACCTCCTGTTGAACAGCTTCATATGTTACCTAACCTGAAAATATGCGCCATAAATAAAACAAAGAAAGCATTGTGGTATCTCACACTCTCAGCCGCACATTAAGTGCTGCTGTTGACAATAATAGGGCATTATCGTGAAAGCGAAAGGGTTTGGCTGAATGGATTGTTGGAGGGAGCATTGTGAGATGTTATGATATTCTACATTCCCTTGCAGGGATCATGCAGACTATTGAGGAGGAAGGTAGAAATCATCTGAAAAATTCTTCTTTTTGGGTCCTCATGGAAAATTGAAGTTATTTTCTGAAAGTCTTCCACTCCACCAAGGCTCTCAAATGTCATTCAGAAAAATTCAAACTGACATGTTGCAATTGGTCACAAGACCATGTAAAAGCAAGTGGCATTTGACATCAGTGATGTCAAACGTGGCTCAATGTGTCTTGAGGAGCCCATTTTCAAATAGTGAAAGAGTACTTCGGTGAAAGGGAAGATTTCCATCAAAAAAAAATCTTTCTCTTATACTCTTTTACTCAGAAGACTTGGAAAAGAGTCCCCCCCCCAACACACACACACACACACACACACACACACACACACAAAAAAATAAATAAATAAAATAAATACAATAAAATGAATGAATGAATCAATCAGTCAATCAGTCAAAGTTATCTTACAGTTCTGACTTTTTTCTCAGAATTCTAAGTTTAGATTTCAAAATGCAGTGTTTTTTTATCACAAAATTGTGTGATTAACTTTTTATCTTGCAATTCTCAATATATATCTCAAAAATTTTGACTATTTTCTCACAATTCTGAGAAAAAATACAAACTCAGAATTGCAAGATATAAATGTAATTCTGAGAAAAAACGTAAAATTGAGATGTTTACTTGTATTTCTGAAAAGTAAATTGTGAGATATAAACTTACTACTGCAAGAAAAAAATGACAAATTGTGAGATACATTTATTTTTTATCTTTTATTCTGTGGCAGAAACCAACCAACCAACCAACCAACCAAACAAACAAACAAACAAACAAACAAAGATTTGCAAGCTGTAAACTCAGACTTCTAAGAAAAGGCAAAAAGTTGTGGGATATAGACTCAGAATTGCAGCTGTAAACTGAATTGTGAGAAAAAACAAACAAAAAAACTTGAATTTTTAAATCTAATAATTGTGTGGGAAAAAAGTCAAAACCGTGAAATAAAGAAACTTTTGTAGCAAAAATGGGCTTCCATATAAATTAAATATGTTCTTTCTGCAAAGAAAAACTTATTATTATTAATAATAATACAAATCTAACATTAGTAATTAAATTCAATTAAAGCAATGGAATCCTCTGTAATCATTTAAATATGTATTGTTTTGGAGATGCAGGATAAAAATCGCTGGCACAATGTTTCCTTATGAGAGTATGTTGGGAAATTTCCATCTGAAAAGCTCACACCTTCCTGTCCTTGTTCTTTTCTTGTCTATTGAGTGATCTGTCGACCTCTTGTGCACTGTAGTACACGATGATGCAGCAAAGCATCTATCAAATGCTCAAAGGTCACCAAGCTTAGATCTCTCAGGTCAGAGCTGTATTCCTCGCGGTGGTCTCCTCCCGCTTGGCAGTCTGCCCTCCTGGCTCAAAGCTTGAATATGAGGTGACATATTTTCAATAGGGACCATTGGCTTTTCCTGCACTGTTGAATATACATTAGGCTGGCACGGCCCCTGCGGAGCGACTGAAATTCCTTGTCCCGCATCGCTCGTGTCTCAAGCCATAAGAGCCAGTGTCCACTGTAGTGACAGCTTGGAAACACGTCCTTTGGATCCTGTGGATGTACTCAGTCTAATGGTTAGAGTAACTCTGAAGAGCCTATACTATTTAAAATTCCAACCCAGGCTCATTGGAAATACGTGCCTCTACATACATTTCTGCAACCCCGTAATTATGTACCTTACTGCACGTTTCGCGGCAGTTTCAAAGTGAAATGTCCAGAGAGTGGCGCTAAAACACACGTTTAATACGTGACCGTGGCCCCTTTTTTATGGTACAGGCACTTATTGCAGCGTTTTTATCATGCTGATTGAGGTACGTTTTGCGGCCGTTCAGAATTCAAATATCCGGTGAGTGTCGCTAAAGATTAATGCTCTATCATGTTGGAAATATCCCCTACACCAAACCCAAACCTAAACCTACCCGATAGTGTTAACAAATGCAAAAGTAATATAAAAATGTATTCGCTGATGCAGCCATGCTATTTTAACTTCCTTATGCGGATTTGAGCTGTTTAGTCGAACCGTAGTTTCACGGGGATTCGTACCGGAGCTCTTCATCACCTAAGTGCAACGCCGTATCGCGTGAGCTACCGAGTAAATCTACTGGATTAGAAAACTCATGCATATGAAGCTGTATATGTGACGACAACGTTCAAAAGTATCAGTTTTCAAATCGTGCAGGATGTTAAAATTGTTTTGAAGTCATAACATAACATTCTGCAACTAACTGTGTGAAAATTAGCCTTTATTAATCAAAAATATACCTGTAAATTATACTTTTTATACTTGTGAAAAAGAATAAAAGTTGTCAGAGTTTTACTGCCTCTAGTGTTCATTTCAACTGGAAACTGCAGCGATTTGTATGTATAGGTACGTTTTGTCAGTTTTGCAGAAATGTATGTAGAGGCACGTATTTCCAATGAGCCTAGGTTGCAACCCAACATTCTCTACCAAATCTAATTATTGAAGTCTTCAGTGTCACCAATGAAGTTCAAATGCTGTGTCTGTATTGCTTGGTATGGACGGATACCTTAACGGATGTGTGAATGCTATTCTTATCTTACCAGGAATTTAGCTTTTAAAAGAATAGTCATCATTTAGTCATTCTCATGGCATTTTTAACTGTACAAAACAGCTTGTTATGCTGCTTGATACTGCAAACAGATATTTCTTATGTTATTTTATGTGCACTTATTCTTCTAGTTTTACCTTTATCACATGGATCTCTGGAATATGTGATTCTGATTGGTCAGTCGCAGCATTTCGAGGTGTGTTATTTCCTGATAACAACCATCATCATTAACAATGACAAATAAAATTGTAACTGATTGCATGTAACCTGGATTACATAATTAGATTCCAAAAATGGGTAACACTTTAAGGTGTCATAATACATAGTAATTACCTAATTAACTACTTAGTAGTAGCTGTTGTGCTTACATGGAACAAAATGTACTTACCATGTAACTTAGTTATGGAACAGCCTGTACTTACAGTTTGAAATTATGTAGATGTAATAGGCAGCTACTGTTACACATATGTAACAGGCTGAGTCTGTTACACAGCTACTTGTACACTTAAGTACAATCTTGATACATTTTATTTTAAGTAGCTTATGCCTGTGTAATATTCTGTAATTTTTATGTAAATAGAAAGGTATCACATGTATTTAAGCTGTGTACTGGTGGGTTAAATCAAACTAAGGTGCAGCTGGATAAGGTGTACAGTATTGATACACATGAAGTACTCTTAAGTACAATCTTGATACACTTTATTTTAAGTAGCTTATGTCTGTGTACTTACATTTATTATAATGTTGTATAAAGTCTGCAACACATATGTAACAATATTTTGGTTACATAAGTAGCTGTGTAACAGACTCGGTCTGTTACATATGTGTAACAGTAGCTGTATCTACATAATTACAAACTGTAAGTACAGGCTTTTCCATAACTTAGTTACATGGTAAGTACATTTTGTTTCATGTAAATACAACAGCTACTACTAAGTACTTAACTAAGTAATTACTCTGTATTATGGACACCTTAAAATAAAGTGTTACCTTTATATCAATAAGTAAAAACTACAGTTACTGTAATCAGTAATCCACATGGCACTGTGCCCATCCAGGTATTTTTAGGTCAGCACTTCTTTCATGTCTCTTATATTACACTGCCCCGCTTGCTTGTTTCATTCAAATGCAACTGCTGCCATTTTCCTCCTTAGTTATCCACTATATTTAATGTAAAATGAAACCGGAGGACTTCAATATTAATAGTATGCCTGCAGTAAGATTGTTTAAGTGTTCATCTTGTTGCAGAATGATATTTTTTTTTTGTGCACTGTAACTTTAACAGGTACCATTATATGCTTTTACTCAAATAACACTATATGTGTCAGTCCTGTCTTGTTTCCCCTCCTCTCGTGAACATATTTGGACTTCCTGTTCCGTTCCTCATTTAATGTCATCATTAGTTTATTAGTCCCCAGCCTTGTGTTATTAATTATCTTGTTTAGTCTCCTGTTCTTAAGCCCTGTGTTTCCCTGCCTCTGTGTCCGGTCTGATCGTCATTCAGTGTTTTGTGTTTCTCCAGCGATTCCTGAGTTTGTTAAATAAAAGTCTGAGTTATTGAAGAAGTTCCTTGCCTCCTCGCTCCTTGGTCCAAAGTGGATTGTGACAATATGTCCTTGTCTTTACTTATTTGGTGAAATTATTTACTGTTGCAACTTACATTATGGCTTAAATGTCCATATTGTCTGAGTTTATCCATTCGTAGGCTCAAAGACATTTGTCTAATTTTCTTTGCTTTGCATTTAAAGAGCTAATAAAATATTTCAACTCAGATTCATTTCATGTCTAATTATTTGTGTAAGTGGCAAGTAACCAAGTAATAAGTTGTCGTATATAATTTTTTTTGTAGAAAACAAAAGGTGGAATTTTGGAATTCATACAATGACTTTCCATATTGACAACAACTGTCAAAATCCAAAAAGGATAATAAAACATGTCTAGAAACAAACCGAAATTGAGAGAATTTTTCACTGCCTGCCTCATTCTCCATTCCTCATATTGAAACTTTAACTGTGGGACTTGTTAAAGAAAGAAAGAGAGAGAAAGAAGGATAGGTAGATAAATAAAACAGGCCTACAGGTTTGGAACCACATGAGGGCAAGTAAATAATGACAATATTTTATTTTTGAGTGAACTATTTCTTTAACAACCCAATCAGTACATGACCCCCAGAGCTCTGTGGCGAGACCCAGTGAAAAACTGAGCTGAAAATCCAATTAATGAATCCCTCACCTAATTCAGTCTAAAACAAGGATCAACCGAAGAGACTGTGGGAAACTTCATTGATCAATTACTGCAGACCTGTAAAGGGGAATTCTCTGAACCTTAGGAACCGCGATGAACGCGAGGGAAGCTGACAGGGGCAATAAGTGAGTAAATGAGCTTTGACCAGTCTGGTTTGTCTATAATGAATAATTATGGCAAGCCAACTCACAAAATCTTATATTTAAGCTTTTAACAGTTTTAGCACCCATCAGACAAAGTTGTCCATAGAGATGTTTCTCTCAGCAAAAAACGGCGTGTCCATATTTCTTCGTAATGACTCCCTCTGATTTCTTGTGTCAGCAGTGGCAACTCCAGTTCTGGGATTATAAGTCAAATACGCCCCCGCCTCCAAATTGATTTTCATGGAAACAACAGCACATTGACATAGGAAGAGTAAAAGCTTGCAGAAATCCAATATTGCCGTCTTCAAAAGCGGTGGCCTTTGCTCAGCAGGTGATAACACAATTATGCCAAATCATCTTGATCAGAGCGGTCAGCAGGCTAACTGGGTGACCTCACCTCGCACTGGTGGCGTCTGCGGACAAATGAGCCGCAGTGCAGTGGCAGCACTGCCGTGACCTGCGCAGGCAGCCTGACCGGACAGCTTCATGAAGCATGTGAGCAGAGACCCGCGGCTGTGCCTTAATAAGGTGAGCAGCTGTGTTTATGTGCATGTGTGTGTGGAAGTGAATTAGTGAACGTGTGTGTGTGTGGACACTGTGTACTTGCAAACGCAGGGGTGTTGCATCAGGTCTCAACTCACTGGCGGCTGGGAACCAGAACGATTCACTGACTCAGCGAACCAACTTTAAAGCTCATACATCTCAGTTTAAGTCTCAGAATGGGTCATCGTGATTTCAAGAGAAACAGCTACACCACAGTCTCATAAAACACTGAAATGTTCTATTTGTGGTCAAACGTGGTGTAGTTACATCATAACTGGCATCAAAGTCAAGGCCATGGTCCAAGTTATGTCATCAAAAGCGCTCAGCTGAAACATACCGACTACATATACTCCTGTACTTTCTGTGGTAGACATTATGCCAGATGAAACACATGGAAAGTACAGTACTGTAGGTTTAACAATAAGAAGGAAAGGCAAACTATATAATATATATATATATATATATATATAAATATTATATAGTATAATATATAATATAATATATATATATATATATATATATATTACAGGATGGGTGGGGTATTTGTATTTGTATTGTATTTGTATTTAAATGTAATTTTTATTCAATTGTTGATTGCATATATATATATATATATATATATATATATATATATATTCTACAAAGCCCCTCCTTCAGACAAGTGCAGTCTGCTCTGATTGGCCAGCTGACACAGTGCATTGTGATTAGCCGAACACCACAAGCACGCGTCGTAAATGTAACGCCCCTTGCCATAATCGCGAGCTTCAGCTTTCAAAGTAAATATAAAGACAGTTAATAATGTCCTTAGTTTTACCATCAGTTCAAGCCCGAAAGTGGAACAAAGTCGCGTGACAGACACAGTGATGATGCTCTTATGTATTTGCAGTACACAAGACGCAGTTAAAGAGGTCATATGACGTTGCTAAAAAGAACATTATTTTTGTGTATTTGGTGTAATTCAGTGTTTACATTGTTCGTGGTTCAAAAAAACATTATTTTCCACATACTGTACATTATTGTTGCTCCTCTATGCTCTGCGTTTCTGAAACGCGTCAATTTTTACAAAGCTCATCGTTCTGAGAAGCGAGGCGTGCTCTGATTGGCCAGCTGTCCGGTGCATTGTGATTGACCGAATACCTCAAGCGTGAGACGGAAATGTTACGCCCCTCACTGTACTGTGATGGCCTTTCCCGGCGAGACGAGACTAAAACAATAAAACCCATTACAAACAAGGCATTTGTTGCATCCAGTGGGGACATAATTACTGATTATAACGACTTATACTGTCTTTTTAGCTATTTTTTTTGGTAAACATTACCATGTCTGCATTTGTGATTGGAGAAACGACAAACAACAAGCACTACTCTACAAAGCTCAAAACTCGCGTTTGAATCGTCAGTTGCAGAAACGTTCTTACAGGCTGTGAGTCAGAAGCGTCAGACTTTCCTTGCAAAGTTGGAATTGCCCCACTTTATAGAAACAGCCTTTGTGCAAGCCTGCAAGCAAGGCTACTCTCCTGCCAGGTTCAGGAAACAGTCCTCCGTAAATTACGCCACACACACTCTAATATTTGGGTTGAACTCTTCTGGAACAGTGTTGTAAATACAACTTAACCACTGATTTCTAGTTGTGTCCTAGAAAAGCCCAAACAAAATAGTTTTGCTTTCACAACGAAACACAGCATCTCCAGGACATGGCGCCAGCGGCAGCAACAATACTACACCGAGAGTAAAAATCACGACCCTTTCTTTGCGTATACGGTTGGGCAGTGCTTTGCAAATCTCCCCACACCGTGACGTAGACATGTGGGGGCATGTTTGAATGAGCCGTTTTAGGGGAGCGTGGACAAGTCTTAACTTTTATAAAGAATATCTCTTTGGTTTTGAGACTTTTGTCTTTGCAACTTCAGGGATCTTATCTATGCACAAACAGCTTGGAACACTCCAAAGAGAAAGGAAAACTTGAAATCGCATCATATGACCCCTTTAAGAAAGCTGACTCCACTGTGATGTGACCCTGTCTCTCTCTCTCTCTCTCTCTGTCTCTCTCTCTCTCTCACACACACACACACACACAACACGCGTTACAGTCAATAGCAAATACTTAAACTAATAACAAAACATACTTACAGTCGCTGATTCAGAAGCGCCAGATTGTCATAGCAAAGTCGGAACTGACCCTTTTTTTTTTTAGAAATAGCCGTTATGCACAGGCAGCCTTGAACTCACCTGGGTTCATGAAACTGTCATCCATAAAATGCGTTGCACAAATTTGAACATTTGGGTTGTGCTGTTGATTCATTTTGTAAACAAATCTTAACCAATGATTCCTAATTGTATCTACTTTCAGAAGGCCAAATAAAGTGCTTTTGCTTTTCACATAACACACAGCGTATCCCTGACATGGCTGCATCAACAATACTGCGGTTACTGAAACCACGCCTTCTTTCTTTGTGTGCACATTTGGGCGGCATTACGCAAATATTTACACATTGTGACGTAGACATGTGGAGGTGTGTTTGAATGGGCTGTTTCAGCCCGGTCTGGATCAGCCTTCTCTTTTAGATAGAACAAATCCTTTGTGGAGACTTTGAGCTTTGTAACTCTGCAGATCTTATACATGCACAAACAGCTACATAACACACTAAAGAAAAGGAAAACAAGAAATTGCATCATATGACCCCTTTAATTTCCATTTCTGTAATGCATGATGAGTGCAGTGGCACCTAGTGGCAAATAATGAATTTGCATTTTCATTCAGACCAACGCGAAAATCCAGTTTTCCCAGGTCTGTGCGCAACAAGTGGGCGGGAAATATGCTAATATTTCATGTTGACATCAACATGAAATGGCTTGGGATTCAGATTGGCACTTTCTTGACACTTTCAGGTTTAAAACTTTGCAGGATGTTTTCATTCACTTACAGCTGTGTTATACACTGCATGAAAGGTCATTTTCGAAAATCTATAATAGGGGCACTTTAATGACCATGCATGTTCAAAAATGTCAGAAACAAAAGCCAACTACTATATCTTGACATTATGCAGGTGAACACAAGCTTCTGATGATGTACTGACAACATCTAAAGATATTACATGAATGACAAACAGCTAGAACTGATACATGCTATCGATTGAGCTTTTGTTCCTTTGAGACCTGGCGGACATTACTAAACTGAAAGATATAAAGCCCACACAATTGCTTTTACGTGTCCTGTTGCTTGAGCTTTTCCTCCATCAACTGGAGAAGGGAGTTAAATTCATCAAGGGCACAGTGGGAGGCATCTGTGAAAAACCTGTTATTTGGAGACAAATAGAGAATATAGGCAAAAAGGTGAACCTCACAATCTAGCCAGTAATGCAGAGCCGCTTTCTTCAAAACAAGAGGAGGGCAACCTCTTCTCAAAAGTAGATAGGTGACACCGTTGAGTTCTTTTCTATTGATTCATTCAGCAGTCCTAGGAAACCCAAAGTGAACGCAGACAACTGATCCTCCAAAGCAACAGAATGAAATTGAGAATTAAAGGTCTGTCTGAAGGGAAGGACAATTCATTCGTGTCAAACTGCCTAAATGGCACATGAGGTTGAAGAATATTGCTATATATAATAGCAAAATGATTCATAACACAGATATTTAAGAACAGATGTAACCACTTTTGCACAAGTCCCCAAGTCTCGTCTGAATACCTATCAAACTCTTTTCCATAAGAGTCAAAATCTGCTAATAATGGAACAACAGCTTAAAAAGTGATATTTATTTATAACAGGATCCACACTTCCATGTGTATGTATATATATATATATATATATATATATATATATATACACATATATATATATTAGGGGTGGAACGGTTCAACTTTTTCATGGTTCGGTTTGTATCACGGTTTTAGAATCACGGTTTCGGTATGGTTCGGTATGTTTAGGGAAAAACTATACTGTCAAATAAAAATAAGGAAAATAAGAATAATCTATCTAACTACAAGCAATAGTACAACTAAATACAATAGAGTAAAGAAACAAATAAAATAAACAGTGATTTTCAGTTTTTTTTTTTTAAGATAGGTCTATAGCATTAGTTTTTAGGTAAAGAAATTGAATAAAGTGATCAAATGTAAAACAGCATTGCATATTTTACTGTATAAATTAAAGATGCATCTTTATTAAAGTTACAAAAGCGATCCAATCAAGAGCAGTGAGTGACTTCTTTGTTGTTGCTGTTTGATTAATATTAAGAAAGTGCTGTCACTTTAAGAGAATTCACTGATCCAGTGCACTGATATAGTACGTTCAGCCGGCTATGTCTGCTATATATGTGATACTTACCAAGACGGGCATTTTCACATAATCTTTGTGTGAATTTGTCCATTCAAACACAATACCTCAGAGAGAGCTTAATATTTGCGCGTGTTCTGAGGCGCGGGTTTGCCCGCTTCTGATGAGCGTACACACAAATCTTCTCACTGCGCGCGCGAGCTCGCATCCACTGGCTCTTAAATGTTTAAACTGGCAAAGCTTACATGAGTTTGGTTTAAATACAGATATCAACGGGTGCTGTTCAGGTCTCACCTGTGCGCACGCGTGCTATCAGCACCCGGGTGATGACGGAATTGACTGCTCATATTCCAGCATACGACACTCGCATTGAACAAGAGTGAATGGTTTGTCCACTTTTTTTTTCTTCATCGCTGTTGTTGTGATGTACTGGGAAGCCAGAATGCGCATCCATCAACAGAAGCGCACATTAGCCGAACCCTGTTTTTTTTTTTTTTTACGTGTTATTACAAACCATATTGCAGATGCGTTGTCAGACTGAAGATGAACCGCGGTCCTAGCGCGTGCCGATCCGTGAGTGGTGAACCGTACGGTTCGTTTTTTTCCGCGAACCATGCCACCCCTAATATATATATATACTCGTCAAGCCAAACATATCAGTCTCTAAGTAAAATGTAATGTATTTAAGGTGTGAAAAAAAAATTCTTCTGTAAAATAAGTATAATGAACTGCACAAATAGCATTTCAAATGTCTCCAGCATGTTGTATAATTACCCCAAAATGAAACCTATTTTCACCCCTCATGTTATCATGTCTGTCAAAAAATTATGTGCTCAATACACAGTAGTATTTACGAGAAACAGCAGTCCAGTGAGTACACACATTTCCTGGAAAACCCACACTACCGGATGTTTTGAATGCATCATTGCTTTCTGAGAGGGAGAAAATAATGGCCTGAGTGGCTTCAATATGCTGTCTGTCAAAGACGATTACATGCATAATACAATGTAAATATAAGTTGTTCTTTGGAAATATCAGGGAACCTTATTAAAAGTAAAATACTTAACATTGCATGGTAAAGAAAATAAACGTCAACCCAGCCAAATAACTTTGCTGGGTTAATGAACAACGTTCAACATATGTTGGTTCTGACAGACATTTTTTTTAAAATGCACAAACTATTATGATTCAGAACTGCGTTCTAATTCTGACTTTCCTGATTTGAATATTTTCAATAATATTTTATTCTTGTCTGAATTGTGGCAATAGATGAACTGTTAAATGAGTGATTTTGAGATGAGTCCCTGTAGTCCAATTTAAATCTCATATGCTTATATAATGTTTATTACTGAACTTGAAAGTTAATTTTTATAAAATGTAGTTTGAATATTATCTTCTCAGTTCTTCAAAAGATTAAGACAATTCAAAGTTTGATAAAGTGTTTTTTTTTTTACATGATTTGTTAAATTTAACTCGCGGATTTTGACTCATTTAAATGAAAAGACAAACTACAAAGAAACAGCTCTTTGTTCTTCATAAGTTTTGGGTTTGGAATGACATGAAGGTGAGTAATTAATGACCCTTTAACAAAACCATAAGTCAACATATGTCCAGGCAAAACAAAATATTCTGTGGAAAACAAAGTATGCCAGTTCTTGATTCACTTGGATTTGATTCAGCTGTGAAAAGTAAGATGATATATTATTGGTAGATATATTCACTTTAGTTTCTACAGTTGCATTTGTATCATCTTTTAATTTAGCTCTCTTAAACATTATATTATTATGAGAGCCTCGGCACACTCTGCATCACTTGTTATGACACACGGCTAATATCCTATTATGAGTGAGAAACATCCATGAGTAATTTTACTGGAAAAGCACCATTAGAATAATACATTTGTTCTGTTTCGAGGAAAGCATTGCAGTAGAGTAATTAGACTGAACCTAGAGGATTAAATTAGTTCAATGTGAGTGCCAGCAAAGTATTTTATGATACTTCAGTTACACTCATAGCAGTCGCCCCCTGTGTAGTCATTTAGAAAGTTCTGATGTAGTTTATCCTGATTTGAGTGTCTATCCTTTTCAGCAAGTGTGTGATTTGGGTCAGTGCCAAATAAGGATGTCAGAGGAGGAGAAATGATCATAGTTTAAAAAGCATGCCAGGTTCTTTGAAATGTACAATTGTGTTCATCCAGTTGGTTTTATACTCTCATGTACAAGATTTTTTCTTCTCTAAATTACAGTCTCAGGACAGTTCAACCAACTAGAAAGCATGTTCAGAAGAGGTATTCAAGGCAAGTGAACTGTATTTTAATGCATTTTTTTCAATAACTTAATAGACCTAAAAAAAGGCGTGTCAAATAATTTATCAATTTAGTGTTATAGTAATACATTCAATTCTAAACTTCTCCGGTCTATGTGATGAGTATTTCACATTTCAGTGTCTTCATGAGCTGATGCTAAAAAAAATAAAAAAAATAAGAATCTGTTTTAAATTTCCACCCACTGCTCCATAAAATTTCCAATTGCATTTTTACTCTCAGACAAAACAACCACGTTATTAATCGGTTGAGCTCCGCTGATGGTTTTTCATCTCTGACATGCTGGTCCATGCTGTGATTAATAATTAATGAAACTATGAACTATGGGAGACTTTTGGATGGGGGGATTCTCGCCGTTCTCTCATTTTCTCCATCTGTGGCTAGGTTTTACTAAGCATTTGTGTTTTTCCCAGTTGGGTGTCACTGTTCATTTGGAATGAGAATAATCCGAGAGCATTGTTGCTAATTATAAGCCTGTAGACAAAGATTCCACTGTGATTCCATGTCTTAATTACCACATTCCGGTTTATGTTTCATGCTAATAATTATAAATGTCACTGGTGTAAAAACATGAATGATAAAACAGGTTTGTTTTAATCAGGTAATGGATGAAAGATCATTTCAGTCATCTGAGGATGTAAGAAATGCAGCACAGATGAAACATTCATATCAGGTTCCAGTAATAAACAGCATGGAAAGATTAGTCTATTTAATTTCCAACAATCAGATTAAAAATCTAAACAAAGCACAGACCTGGTGTTGAGATGACAGTGTTATTGCAGAGGTGTTTTATGAATTGACAATGATAGGCCAAAATGCTGTTATAAAACTCTGACATTATGCAATTCCAAAACACTCAGGTCTAGTTCAACCAAGAATAATTAATCTAAACATGAAAATGCTGTCGTCATTTACTCACCCTCGTGTCATTACAAAACTTTCTTTCATTTTTTCACACACCCACAGCTGTTTTCAATGCTTCTTTCCAATATTTGACAAATATAATGCATATTAATTAGAGAAATGCATCATAAAGACATCTTATGGTAACAGATGAAGTGAAATATAGCAGACATGTCATATGAAATATTTTAATGCACTGTATGGTGTTTTGCATCCTTTTTTGGAGCTTTTAAGCTATTCATTGTACTGTCACAGAAAACAGCAGCCTACAAAATCTTCAAAATCTTCTCATTTTACATTTTACAATACAACTAAAATTGTCTGGGTTTGTAACACCAGTAAATAATGACATAAATTCATTTTTGGGTGGGCTGCTCCTTTAACTGAACATATTTATTTATATCCTGGGAATAAATTATTTTTCTATTATTATTTAATTATTGGAGTTTTGCTAATGAGCTGGATCTGCCTGTCATTTGGTGAAAAATACAATGAAATTTAAATGTCACATCTTCTGTTATGTCACAAAAGATCAGCTCTAGACCAGAACAAAAAGTCTTTAACAAGCTACATCACTGATACACCAACATGAAAAGTTAAAGGCTTCAGACTTCTCAAGAATCATACAATGTTTAGCTTTATAGAGCAAGTTGGCTGTATGGCTTTTAGTTTAAAAAAGTGCTCTTAGTTTCACACTATAGGTTGAACCTGCCATCCACTTTCACCCCTGCTTCTGCCACATCTATGATAGGATCTGAATGACAACTTGAAGGTGGGCAGCGGCTCTCTAGCACGCTTCTACATTTTCATAACCAATACATGCATCTGAGCCTTTGAAGCCTGTGCATATCTGGCTATCGCCAACATTCACTCAGGAAGATTTATGCAAGCCCGTCGCTAGATCTGGGACTGAGGAGAAGCATGCAAGAACACTTTCCTGCATTGCTATTGTGAATACTTAAGCACTTTGATGGATTACTAGGCACAACGTATTAGCCATGCATCAGTTAATGACAGCTTGTGGCAATAGTGCTGAAGTCAAAATAATAAATTGCATGTAGAGGAAAAAGAGAGAAACAAGCATTATAAAAGGATGGTTTCTTGTTTTCTCACCCATCTGCCCACTGATTTCACACATTCTAAAGTTTCACAGATCCTCTTTGCCATAAATATTCATTTGCATCCTCTGCTGCAAACACCAGCATTTGCTGTGTTTTGGATGCTGGTGTCACCAACACATGTCTTCTCTATAGCTTAAAGGGACAGTTCACCAGAAAATTAGAATTCATAAATTTACTCACCCTCATGTTTTTTCTGACTTTAATCTCCCGAACACAAAAAAGGTTTTTTGTGAAGAATGTTTCAACTGTTAATGTACAATTAATGGAGTTCAACAACAAAAAACACTGGACCCCACTGACTTTTAATATAAGGCAAACAAACAAACAAACAAACAAACAACAAAATTAAAGTATTTATATATATGTACATATTTATATATATGTTGTGCAGTTTCTTATGCAGCTGTTTTATGGGCAGTTTAGGAGGCAATCCAAACCCAGCTGATCGAATGCCACAGCAAGCATAATGGGAAAATAAACGCTTTTTTTCTACAAGCATGGTTTCAACATTTTGGCCAAGTAATTTCGAACTTTAATTGTGTCCTGTGTAAGGGAGTTGCTCAGGTTTGACGACAAAATGATTCAGAAATAGAGGTTGTCAAAAACTGAAAAATGCTATATTAAGCATGACTACAAAAACATTTCTTTACAGGACAAAATAACATTTTTATTTCCATGCACACTTCTAGTTATAAGTTCAGATGTTACCCTTACGGGCTCAGGAGCCACAAAAAAAAAAAAAAGAAATAAAAAAAAAAAGAAGCAAAACTTGCAGAAGTTTCAAATGTACAAAGTAAGATTTCTTTAAAAAATGTTCTAGGGTCAGTTAAGTTCAGAGGAACAGTTTTAACTTGTTCTTAGTTTCAAATGATAAATGATTAATGGTTAAAAACAGAGAGAGTGACAAAAAGATAGAGGGGTCAAAACAGTAAACAGAACTACTTTAAAACTGAAATAATTTTTTTATGGATGAATTAGGTGTTATTCAGATTATGAGCTTCACATTTTGGCCTCAAAACCATCTGAATGCTGCCACAATTTAATTTACAGTTACCATTATAAATATTTTCTATACTGATTTTTAATCAAATAAAACATATAAAATAAAGTAAAATAAAACTCTTCCACTAAACTACAGATACAGGTGGCCAAAAAAAGCAATGCTATTCTTCCAAGAATCTGAGAATCACATTTTCTTGCACCTTCCAGTCTGATAACTTTGTATTGTTGAATCTCCAGCCACCGGAGGTGTCATGACAAATTTTTACAAGTGTGCTGGTCTGCTTTTGACACAGCAATATGAGAACACCCTCATTATGGCCCCGTCGTACATGTGGCAATATCATTTTTTGGAGAGGAAATCTTTGGTGTCACAGGCCACAGCTGTGGTGCACAAATTGTCGCCAGGTGAGTGACACTGAATTCTACTGCTTTTTGATTGGTCCTCTCACACATTTGATGTGGGTCAGGGGAGTCTTCACAGTAGATATCTGGTAAAACTGAAGGAGTGATAAATACTCATCTAACTACTATCATAAAGGTAAAAAAACAACTCCACAATGCTATTTATCTCCTGGGGTTAATATGATGTCTCTCTCAGAGGTATTGCATGTGTTCATCATTTAGATTTATGGAACTTTTCATTCAGCAAGCACCAGCTTTGAATCTGACCCAAAGTCCTTCAGAAGATTTGGCTCATCTTGCATTCTGACAGTCACTGTCCATACAGCAGCAGATCATTAAATGACATATTCATTATAGTGCTGACTGAGTAATTATAGTGTACAAATGCTTTGCTTAAGCAATTATTTCCCCCTGTATCCCACAGTCTACTGCTGACTCAATTGAAATGAATGCAGCAAAGTTTTGTAGTCACCTGGATGATTCAGATGCTTTCATGTGGATAGTTTCCTGTCATGACATCTAAATTAAGCCCTCATTGCCTTGTGCTGAAAAGAGTGCTCAAAATAACAACACAGGGCCGTTGAAAAACGTGCCTCTACCTACATTTTTGGAAAACTCAAAAAATGTACCTATACATACAATTCACTGCAGTTTCCAGCTGAAATAAACAGTAGAGGCAGTAACACACCAATGGTTTTAATTCCTTTTCACACAAATGATGATTACGGAGGCAAATTATTGATTAATAAAGACATATATTTGCACAATTCCTTGCAAAGTACTGTTATAACCTTAAAACACTTTTACCATAGTGCATGATTTGTAAAGTAATACATTTTCACTTTTGCTTCAAACAGCCAGCGCCATATTTATAGCTTTTCTATAGTGTAGTAAACTTTCTTGGTAGCTCACCCGGTACAGTGCTGCACTTGCAATGTTGAGCGCAGGTATGAATCCTATGAAACAAGTCATGATGATCAAGATCAAATATTTGTAAAAGCAACCTGAAATGTCATGGTTGCTTCAGCAAATGTATTTATATTGCATGTTTGTTTTTGTTAACACTATCAGTTAGGTTTAGTGTTGGCTTTAGTGTAAGTGGTAAGCGCTTTTTTCAAACACTGAAGAGAGTTACATTTTTAGTGCCAATCACCAGACATATCAGTAATATCATTTTGCAGAAATGTCGCCACAAGCACATTTTTCCAATGAGCCTGATAGCAAAATCATTTTCACAATTCACCTTTTATTACACAGGCAAGAAAAAGAGCTGAGGACACATGAAGGTGAGTAACCGATAACAAGTCCTGTCCCTTTAAGACGCATTCTGTGAACCATTTACACCCTGTAATATTATTACATGTCAGTTTAGCTAATTAACTAACAGTGTGACAGAACATGTAGACATGTTTGCACTAATTGGCAGACACCACACGATATGACTAGCCCCAGAAGTGAAGAAGGTGGACGACAGTTCTCAGAGCACATCTGGTGTGGATATAGTGCCCTCACACTAAAATGCCCACGGGGCCACCTTGCCAGTGATTACTTTTCAAGAAACCATAGAGTATTACCTGGCCTATGGCCATATACACTTTCAAGGCTTCTAGTGACAATGCAGAGGTGTAGTATGCTTGGGAGAAGACACAGTGAATAATAACCTGCTGTGTGTCACTCATGAGATGCAATAAAGCACAAGGAAGTGTGCAGGATAGAGCTGAATTATGGAGTACTCGCTATCTCTGGTTGAGGGCACAGGAAATGGAAAGCCACCAATCATGGTCGGCCTAATGGTTCCCAAGAGGCCGTTTCTGTCTTTGTTTGGTATTTAACATAATGGGAAAGGCGAGAATTTCATGCGATGTATGTAGCAAATGTACCATTGAAAGCAATGCAGTGTGGGAAATAATGTGAAATTGGAAAAATGAATCAGCTATGGCCGAGTCGCATTTTCATCTCTCCATGATTCTTCTAAATATCCTTCCTTTATTGTATTAGGCAAAAGAAAGCCGCTACCCACTTGTGCATGGCAACTTTAGAGGACCACGCACGTGTTCTTGTGGCACACCATTACGACATGTGAGGTAATATGTCTCCCTGCCTTATTTTCTTTTTCTGTCGTAAAGCATGGTTATTGGTATGATCCAACGTTCTGCGATTTTCCCTGATTCAGCTATTTTGCTAACTTTTTTCCCTGCATATTTTTCCAGTATGCTTTGTGACTTTTCCAGCCAGTGAGGACAAGGGATAAAACTTGCTTACAGGACTACTTTTTAAATCACTTTATTGTGCGCTGCACTGAGAAATGTCAATACAATTGTTGTCAAAGTAATGTGGTTACATGCCTTGAACTACTAGGGAAAAAAGAGATAAAAATGGAGAAAATACAGCAGAAGGAATCAAAGCTCTGGACGAACCAAACATAACTATGAAACAATTGCTCAATCCAAGCTTGTTCTGAAAGCTTAACATCTGAGAATGTATAGCTTAAAGATTTATTATAACTATTGCTCAATTTTCCATGAAATCAGTTCAGCACTTTCTGTTTCAATTCTTGTAACAGTGTCTGTGTTGTTTTCGCACTATGAGTCTCAAACTCTCAGACGTTTCAGATTAAATTAGCTCAGAAATCTACAATTTATACATAAACTGTTTAAATTAATCAAGTACAAAGAATGTGTTTGCATACATTACCTTGCTGGATTGTAACACTAAAACATCCAGCAGGTTTTGTACATGCATTCACTGTGGTAATCAAATGTACTTGTTTTGGCTAGCATAACTAAAAACAGACAGGTGACATTTTTTTTTAAATATATATATATATTTTTTTTAAGTCTGAAATATATCAGATTCTGCTTTCATTTCAGGAGGGCGGTGTGTGACTTCACCTGTTTTGCTAATTTCTAATTGGTTAAACACTGTGTTACAACACTCTCCTGTCTCCTTAACCAGATTTCCACATTAAGAAGATGATACATTATTATAGACTGTTTAACACTGACTTTCGATTCCATATTCAGCAAATACATTTAAAAAAAACTTTGTTTCTTCTCATATTGAGCTGTTTAAGAATTGACTGTTATTTAGTTGGGTCTGACATCCTCAAACTGCATTGTCAGCTGTCTGTGTAATCAGGTTTTAATCCTTATATGGCTAAAACAGCTCTCAGACCGAATGGAAATGCAATATGGAGCCCATGCTCTCACATAAGGTACTCCAGAGAGCCAAGATGTGTTCAGGTTAAGTGGATTTGATAGTGGATTTATGACATGTTTGCTTTCTGTTATTTGGATGGAAGAATGGCATGCTGATGGGTATTGACAAATGGTGAGAAGCCTAGTGGTTTAATGATAAAATATAGATCTTTTTAAAATGAGACTGCGTAGATCACTGGACTTGGTCAATGCACAGACTCGGTCTCAACTAACCAAAAAGCCTTATGTCAGCTGAAAACCCTGCTGCCCTCAACACATATATTCATATGTCACTAGTGAAAGTCTGAGAAAAAGTAGCCTGTAAACATACTTGAATGTAAACATGCAAAACATACTTTATATTCCGGTGTTCTTGCTTAAACAATGGAAAATTAAATAATCATTATGATAATAAGGACAAATGTCAATACAGGAGCACGCCTTTAATATCCTGCAATGCCATGTAAAGTTTGTCACCATGGAAACAAGGGCACTAGCATGTATAGGTGGGAAATAAAATTATATAAATTCAGTTTAGAAGTCCTTCTCATAACAAATCTATGGATGCCTGTTTCCACCACAGAATAATAGTAATAATAATAAAAAGCAATTTTACTTTTTATTCCACAATTCTGACTTCCCCCCCATTGAATACAGAGGAAAAGAAGAGTCTGAATTTGAGATATAACCTTAGATTTTTCTGATAATTAAAGTCAGAATAATGAGATATAAGAAAAAAGATATAAACTTAACCTTTTTAATGAATGAATGAATGAATTTATTTATTAAATTCCCTGGTGGAAACAAGCTTGCATAAAAACCAAATCAGTATATATGTGACCCTGGACCACAAAAACAGTCTTAAGTGTCAATTTTTCAAAATTGAGATTTATACAACATCTGAAAGCTGAATAAATAAGCTTTCCATTGATGTATGGCTTATATGAGAATATTTAGCCAGAGATACAACTATTTGAAAATCTGGAATCTAAGGGTGCAAAAAAACCCCCCAAAATATTGAGAAAATCACCTTTAAAGTTGTCCAAATGAAGTTCTTAGCAATGCATATTACTAATCAAAAATGAAGTTTTGATATATTTACGGTAAGAAATTTACAAAATATCTTCATGGAACATGATCTTTACTTAATATCCTAATGATTTTTGGCATAAAAGAAAACTCGATAATTTTGACCCATACAATGTTTTTTTGGCTATTGCTACAAATATACCCCAGTGACTTAAGACTGGTTTTGTGGTCCAGGGTCACACACACACACACACACACACCCACACACACGCACACACACACACACACATATAAATCCAACAACAAAAAAGTTACATTGCTTAAACTATCCAACCCCATAAAATAACGTTAATAATAAAACCTGCTTCACAGCATGTAAACAAGTGCAGGTACAAATATATTTTAGTGACTATATAACATAATTATATAACAGGTACAGGATTCACTGCCCACGTAAGCTAGGCAGTACAGAAGGTGCAAGTGCTGCACATACAGTAGTGCTGAACACAGATGAAAAAAATGGTGAAAATGCATTATAAACCTATTTATCAAAATTCACCAATTGATTGAGCTACAGGCACAAAAACACTTCTATTCTGTAAATCTGACTGAATCAATATAATTTGAGCTTTTATATTATATTCTATATTGTGATTTAGACTTCATCTTCATGGTCAAGTTGTTTAATAACTTATTAAATTATATTTAGTATATAAATATGTTCAAGTAAATAAATAGAAAAATGCATGTATAAATGTAGCTCTGTTATGCTGCTAAAAACACTGTCAGTGTAACAAAGTGTGAAAAGGCCTAATAATTAGCTCCCCACATGGAAACCTGAAAGATTTGCTGAACAAGGAAAAGTTCAGAAAACTTTGTAGTAATCATTACAGTGAAAAACCCAAACAATGCCTTACAGGCTCACTTATACTCTATATAAATCTGAATTATTAACCAAAACAATGTCACGCTTTATTCCAGAACAAGTGTCCGCAGATTATGTATTCCACGTTATCCAAGGCCCAAACCAACAGGTTTGTACACCACATTAAGAGCAAACTCCACCTTTTCCAGGTTTAATTACATTGTGAATCAAAGCCTGTCTTCTGTCCTTCAAAAAAAAAAACAATTCTGGATTTAAAACAGCATTTTTTTGCCCAAGGCTACAAGTTTGAGTGAACGACCTTACCTCAAGGTGAAGTGGGATCTCAAAATTTATGCAACATATGCTCAGCATTTATGCAACATATGCTCAGTCCAATGAGTTTTTCATATTTCTATTATTTTATCAATATGGCATAAAATATTAGGGGCAGAGGTAAGGGAGAACAGAGTCGTGGAGGGAAGTCATAACAATCTAAGACCAAGATTGTAGTTTACGACCTCAAAATCCAATGCATCAACTAACCTAAAAAAGCAATAACTATCAACATACAGAGCAGCAGCGGAATCAGAAGAGGTAGTAGAGGTCTGCTATCCAGAGACAAAGCCCTGAAAGCTATTTTACTTCACTATGCAACTTATTTCTGAGTAAAATGCATGTTAGATGAGAAAAGGGAGCCAGAAACATGTATTTAGAAATCAAATAGACTCAATTCTAATTTTAAATCAGCAGTTTTAAGATCTACAGACCTAACCTGATACCTAACAAGTCTAGACATGACGAATAACAAAAAGAGCAAGAAAAATAAGAATTAGAGCCTGTGGAATGAGTGCAAATGGGCTTATTAACACTGGGTCAGTTTCACACACAAACACAAAGACTAATTAAGTGGCAGCTGTGCTCCTCCAAAGACTTTTCTGACCTCATTAGTACAAGCATATGGACTCAACTCGCATAGCTAACAGTCAGTGAATTAGCAAGAATGGATAAGAACAAATAACATCCTTAAAAAAAGAATGTTTGTTAGTTAATACATTTTAATGGCTGTTATTCGAGTATGATAGCATATACCCTACTGCACATATTGCAAAAGCACTTCTATGTTACTGTGACACAGATGTTGTAATGCTTCTATTGCAATCTACGTGTTTGTCAGACCTTGAGGGTCGTTTACTTCAGCCAGTCAGTAAAGAAGAAATTGGTAACCAGGAAGCACTTATAAGCCATCGGTCACACCAGTGAATGATTCAATTACTACCTGTAGTTTCCAGAAAAGAAGACATTTTTACAGTCATCAGAGCTCACTAGATTTCCCGGAGAGTGTCTCTGAAGAATCAGAGTAGAAGTTTCTTTTTTTAAGCTTATGTAGGTCCAGTGACTGCCTGCCTAAATAAACCTAGACCTCTGAGGAAGTGGAAAAAATGATTGCAGAGCACCACAAAAGAGGTCTTTCGCTTTGCACTAATGGAGGCATGCTCTATGAGAGCACTCGGATGGGGAGACCAAGCTTTCAGCTCTTTGCAGTGGTTTAGGAGATATCTGGAAGAGCAGGTTTGTTAAGCTGTACACAGACTGTTATTGTTATGCACATGCACTGTATGGATGCAAGTGTGCAAGTGTATGGATGCAAGTTAAAACTGCAAATGTATTGGTTTAATTAATCCTTTAAAGTTGCAAAAAATATTTTTGAGCTCTGTTCATTGCATTAACTTAATATTGTGTGTAATTTAAACGTCTTCATTAGTATTTTTTTATTAACTTAATTAACTTAATTGTTATGTTTGACATTTAAAAGAATTTATGATATGTTGAAGTTTTTGTGCTTAGGAGTTTTTTTTTTTAATGTACATTCTAATTAAGTTACATGTAGCATGTAGCTGTTATGGAAGCAGTTGATTTTAAAAGAAATAGATAAGATTAATCAGATTAAAAATGTATGCGTATGCAACAAATTAAGTTCATCTCAATGTAGTTTGTTGGTTATTAAATTTTATTAAAAGTTGTTATAACTCAAAAAGATTTATCCAAACTGTTGCATTATTTATTTATTTATTTAGAGCCAACACTATTATTATTATTATTATTATTATTATTATATAATGCATAATTTATAATTATTATATATTCATATGTATTTTAATTAAAATTATTATATAGTAAGGATCAAAAATAAATTTAAATTAAATTACATTTCTAAAATAATAATAATAATAATTATAATTATTATTACAAAACGATTATACTTTTAAAATAAAAATATTATTATAAAATGTTCAAAATCTTAAAGTAAATAAATACAAAATCATAAATTACATCCCCATACATTATATCCCAGATTTTTCTGTTCTTCAAGAATTTTGGATCCCACAGTATTGAATTAAATACAGCATTCACAGTGTACATGAAGGCTCTCTGGGAAGGTTTTCCCGTGTTTATGCGGACTCTTTGAATTTGGTGATTGTACATTCAGAAAATAGAAGACAGGGTTCTGTTGAGAGAGGAGGGGATAATATTTAATTTACGGGTGGTTCAAACAGTATTAACAGCCGAAACAGTGCTGACTGGCATGGAATATGCAAACCAATCATTTCTCAGTAGTTTGATTTGTGAAACCATTCAACTAGTAAATACAAGTAGCACTGTCTGGCAGAGACAGAGAGAGATCTACAGCGAGACACAGGAAGACAGACAGAGAGAAAGACAGGAGCGGAGAAAGCACTAAAGGGATTATTTCCTTTTGCTACTGAGAGGGCATTTATTTCCTCTGACCAAACTCTGTGTCATTTGTCAGCACAGGGAAAGAGCCCGAGACACCGTGATACTGTGTTTTGTGCTATCCAATAACATCTAAAGAGTTCGTAAACATGGTGATTATAAAATGAATACAGGGGTAGTTTTACTCTATTTTTAAGCACATAAATGCAGCCATTTTCAAATCGTAATGTTTCCAAATTTTTGACAAGTACACTATACATCTAAAATGTTATTTGTCACACCCCAGGATGTGTGTTAATGACTTGAGTGAGGACACTAAGGCACACACAAGTTCCTGTTGCGGTAGTCTGATCCATTTGTGTTGTAATGGGAATATATTCTTTCATAATCACCTGCTCTGGCTCTGGTTTCCTCCTAATGGGAGACAAAGTGCTCTGGTACAGAATCAATGTGCTTGTCATTCACAAGTATGTCTGAATCTGGCGAAAGGTCATCGAGACTTGAATGTCGATTGCACATAAAATGCTTACAGGTCTGGAGAGTGAGACTGGCAACCTCAAATCCGCCCACAGACTTTCAATTGTGCGAGTCACCTCAGAACAAAAGGATGCTTCCCTACATACCAAGTCAAGGATCATTATTTTGTCTGACAGGTGCAAACCATTTACATAATTTTGTTCATCTTTCTGATGTCGTATGACCATACATAAGCATAATAATACATCAAGAGAAGCAGTCGAGTAGTGTGATTTGTTAAAGCGCTGCTGTCAGTTGAAAAAGTGTGATGCACATAAAGTGGCCCCACAAAGTATTTAGACCCCGAAGTCACACTTACAAATGGCGTTTTTGATCAAAAAAATGATTTTTGACGGCCGATTCGACTAAGTCTGCAAGTTTTGTGACATTAAATGGTTATTAGATATTCAAAGACTTAATGATATTAATGTGTATTTGCTGAAGGTAGATGCGTTACAGCATTTTCTATGCTACTACTAATAATACTTATTCAAATTTAACAATTCATTAACAATTTAACAAACAGTTTAACAATTCATTTTTAGTCAGAAATTGTAAACTAATAATGATGGATAATAAGAGCGCCATGCGCTCAGGCTCTGGCGTTCTTAGCACTATCAAAATAAGAGTCTGCTTCCAACACATCGGCCAAACAGAAAAAAAATATCAGATGATGCCGATAATTAAATAAGGTACAATAATGGCAATCTTGGCGATGTACTGGACAACCACTAATAGATATAGTCGTAAAGATGAAGATTTATGAAAATGAAGTATTCTGGTTGTCAAATGTTAATTGGATGTACAGTGTCCACCTCCAACCCTCTAACTTTGTATTGCGTGTGGTTTTATTTCTTTATGAAACATAATAATTTCTATATATATAAATTTGTAATGTAAGCCTTTACATTACATTACAATTTCCAAATAAACAGAAAAATAGATAAAAGGACTATTTAAGGCTTAAAAGGCTTAAGTCTTATTTATTTGCATAGCACAACATTGGGAATCTGCCCTGTCATGTTATTTCCAGGAAACAAATAGTAAAACAATTCAAAATTGAGGAACAAAGCTAAGCCGGGAGACATGGATTACATCCTAATGCCAGAATTTTCATGGTCTTTCAGCACTGCAGCATTAAATCAGTCTCCGCTGTGTTTTAGAGGCATTTTAAGACCAATTGCACTCATTATTCAGTTGTGGGACAAAAACATTAATACTATTATAGCTAAAATCATGAGAAATCAGATCCAGAAATCAGTGAGTAATTGACAAAAATGGCTGAACATTGACTGATAGCTAAAAAAGGAGATTAAAACTTTAAATATATTCAAAATTTCAACTTTATACTAAGACTTTTAAGATATGAATAGTCTATATTGTCAGTTTAACTTGTTGATAATCACTGAAGGTCTCACACATTTCAGTGTGCTTTAAAACATGATGCTTCTGATCTCTATTAATAAATAAAGAGACAAAGCAGAGAAAAATACTTATGACTAAGTCCAATACTGTAATTTTATATTCTAACTGCTTATTCTAACTGCTTTGTTTGTATCCTCAGGTACTTTTGAATTTCTGACAGGAGATATTGAGAGAGAACTCTGCTCCACAGGAGAACTGAATTTACTGAAGCTGGGCCGCAGGCTGTAAATCAGCACTAAAATGGGTGTGATGGGAAAAATATGGGCTGGCATATGTGCTTGCACATTCTAATTTAATCATGCAAATTCACTTTGTCTGGGCACCCACATCACCTCAAATAATGTTAAGTCGAGCCTCTGATGTTAGATGTGTGGCTCATCTGGAACTTGACTTCAAAACTTACTATAGCGGTTTAGATGAAACTGGCAGTCCAGCTTCACCACAGTATAATACAATACTATTTATTTTTCTTTAGCGAGGAGCCCTATATGGAAATAGGTTTTTGAATCAGTCAGTCAGTCATTGAGTCAGTGAGTGTGAGTCAGTCAGTGAGTGGGTAAGTGAGTCAGTGAGTCAGTGAGGGTGAATCATTTAGTGAGTGTGTGTGTGTGTGTGTGAGAGAGAGAGTGAGTGAATGAATGAGTCAGTCAGTGAGTGAGTGAGTCAGTCAGTGAGTCAGTGAGTGAGTGAGTGAGTGAGTCAGTCAGTCAGTCAGTCAGTCAGTGAGTGAGTGAGTGAGTCAGTCACTGAGTCAGTGAGTGTGAGTGAGTGAGTGAATGAGTGAGTCAGTGAGTGTGTGAATCAGTGAGTGAGTGAGTCAGTCAGTGAG
>JAFVLL020006587.1:0-28990 GCA_021397915.2 Tor tambroides
ACAGTGCCCAAATGCCTCCAACTGCCAAAACACAGCAGGATGGTATTTCTGTGAATGCTGGGATGGGTATGCAGGCAATCAGACAGTCTGTGAGGATGTTGATGAATGTCTGAACAATTCTACATGTTCAGACCACAGTGTCTGTGTCAACACTGAAGGTTCGTTTCTGTGCCTTTGTAATCATGGATTTTCCTCTAATGGTACCAGTAGTACCCAATGTGAGGATATAGATGAGTGCTCACACCCAGAGTTTGGCCCACTCTGCACTTATGGGACTTGCATTAACACAGTTGGCTCATTCTACTGTGCTTGTGACAAAGGATTCTGGAGCAATGACACTAGGTGTCTTGACATAGATGAGTGTGAAAAGAATGAATCCATATGTCAACCTCACTCTACATGTGTCAATATCCCTGGGTCTTATGAATGTAACTGCAACTTGGGTTACGTTCTTAACAGAACTGTGTGTCAAGACATTGATGAATGCCTTGCAAATAACAGTACCTGCACTGCCAACGCTTTATGTGTAAATACAGCAGGGTCTTTCCAGTGTCCATGTGCAACCGGTTTTGAAGCTCAAGGCCGAAGATGTACAGATATAAATGAATGCCTTTTGAACAGAATTTGCCGTCCCGATCAGGTATGCATCAATAAACCTGGATCATATCAGTGCTCTTGTCCACCAGGACATCATGAGGAAAATGGTACCTGCATCGACAATAATGAATGTGCGAATAACTCTACCTGCCACCCCATGGCAAGATGCTGGAACACAGTGGGCTCTTTTACATGCCAGTGTCGCTTAGGTTACACTGGAAATGGGACGCACTGTAAAGACATTGATGAGTGTTCCAAATCACCCTTACGTTGCCACAAGTCAAGCCAGTGCATCAATACCCCTGGATCTTATGTATGTGCATGTGCACCAGGTCTTATTGCACTAGGGTCTCTTTGTGTGGATCTAGACGAATGCCAGTCCAATAGGGGTGGATGCCATCCAGCTGCCACATGCTACAACTCTGCAGGTGGTTTTCAGTGCCAGTGTGGCAACGGATGGGATGCCTCAACCAGAAATGGGCAAGGAATGGATGGATGCATAGACCGGAATGAGTGTCTCTCTCCTGACATGTGTTATGGCAACAGAATTTGCACCAATTTCATAGGATCTTACAGCTGTGCCTGCTCTACCAGAGATACCCACTGCCCACAGCTGCCGCCAATGGGTGGGGTATTTTATTACAATCATGAATATAATATTTCTATATAAAATAATACCTCTGTATTTATTTTTTCTCATTCTCTCTGTTCCTTTGTGTCTCTCTCTGACTTTTGGCACTTTGGTGCTAAAATACTTTGATGCAAGTAAATGATGCACACTCACATGACTTGAGATTCCAGTCATATCATAAACTTAATGAACTTAAACTTAAACTTACCAAACTTATTTTCCAGACAGAGAATGCCAACCTGTTATGTTGTGTACTGGTCAACCTAATCACACCAGGGGTTTTTTTTTTTGGTGACCAGATGGTGTAGTCAGCAGTGGCTAAATGCCCATGCTAACCAGCCAAACATTGACTCCATGGGGTGCATTTTGTATATATTTTCACAGAAAGTGACCTGTATCCATTTGGAGAGGAAGCAGGTGATGCTGGGTTGCCAAAGACAGAGGCAGATGGAAATTCTCCATATATCACTCCTCCTGCAGGCTTTCCATTCATGGGCAAAATATATGAGCGAGTGTTTGTAAGCATGCACAATTAACTGTTCACGTTTTAATAGCCATTTAGTGGTGAGCAGGGCAATATATCTGAAATTAACAAACTAATATACCATATATAGTTTTTATGGGAAACACAGTGGCTACTTACAGTTAGGCTTACCTCTGTTCACATTTTAAAGGTTAACAGTTTCTTGATATATGAACATTCTCAGTTTTCAGATAATGGCTTGGTGCAGTTCCAGTCGGTCAGTGAGAATGAGAAACTGTTACTCCCTGCTCCATTCCCAGAGGGTTTCAATGGTAATGAGGGCCAGCCCATGCTGGCTGCGTTCTGGGACGATGCTGACCTTACACTCGGGGATGGAAAACTGCTATACCAGGTTAGCATTGCAATAAATAATGCAACATTCTGTGGCTATGCTTCTACTATGATGGTTTTTTTTAAATTATACCATATTAATAATGCAAAAAAATATGATTTTGGCAGTTGAAATTCTGTGAGTTGTTGACCTGGTTATGTAGGTGCTGTGCCAGTAATAAAATTACTATTTTTAAACAAACGGTGTTAACAAATGGTGTGCATGGTGACATTAATTAATGCATATTGTAGAAATTAATTTAACATTAACATTTAACCATTTTTAAGTTTCACTTTTTTGTAGAAATAAAACTATATATTTTCGTGGTAATTACCTTGAAGGAAATCTCAAACATTCTCCCTTTCTGTCCAACAGGAATACAGCCTGCTCAATGTATCTGACATCTATGCTGAGGCTATATTTCAACGAACAGCACAAGATGTTAGCAAATTTGAGACTCAAAGGGGCAAACCCCCCTTTTCCCCCTCCTGGATACTGAAAATCACATGGGATCACGTTTTGCCTGTGTCGTATCAAAAGATCAACTTCTCTGAGGTGAGTGTTTGATGAATGAATACACACAAAAGGAACTACAGCAACCGTAGCTATAATTAAGAATGTTTGCTATTGCAATATTATTAATATTGCTTATAGTTAGAATGATTTGAACAAACTAAACCAAAGTAGTAAACTTTAGCATGTAACTAATCCAACACCATTTGTACTGTGGACATGAATGATGAATGACACACAAATAACATGGCTTGTTGTGGAGAGGTGTGCCATTATTTTTCTAAGCAATAAGACGTAGGCCTGTTGCTTTTGCCTGGAAGATGAAAAAATTGGTAAACTTGCACTAAAGGTATAGTTCACCCAAAAATAGAAATTCTGTCATTTATTACTCACCCTCATGTTGTTCCAAACCCATAAGAACTTCGGAACACAAATTAAGATATTCTTGATGAAATCCAAGAGCTTTCTGACACTCCATATACAGCAATGTAACTACCACGTTCAAGGCCCAAAAAGGTAGTAAGGATATCTATCCATTTAAAGTTACCATATCTAGGGGCCAGAATATTAAAGAGATTTAGGAGCAGACTCTTATGACTTCTTGGGCTAATAACAAGCCTTAATATTCCCAGAACACACAGGCAACCACAACAACAAGCAACATTCTAGCAACCAAGCACATATGAATTTAAAATGACATCGCAAGGCAAATGAGGAAATGGAAAAGCACAGTACAGTACATAAATGTTGCAAAGTTATTTCAGTCAACAGTGAAAAAAAAAGGGGGTTATGGTCTCATCTTACACAATATGAAAGCTACATCCTTTCTCTCACTAGTTCCTGATATGGGTAGTAAATTTATGGACTTGGTGTAGTGTTGCTGTCCCCACCCAAACCCCCACTCTCTGTCCTAGTTTGTATTATTAGAAAAATCCTGGGAATTGTTTTTTGCAATGACTAAGAGGCTGTTCATGCAGGATGCATTCTTATTTTCAATAACAGCTGCACAGAATTGAATGGAACAAACCGTGGGGTTCTTAAGACAGATATTTCAAAGTTAAAATACTTTGATCCTGGCAAGTAGGTCCTGTTTTAAAGGACTTTAAATGTTTAACGTATAATAATCATCCTAACGTCCTCCACAGACCAACACCTTCCAGTGCATTCTGACCACAGATGGACTACGTTCATTTGCTCTGCTCCGCTACAGCGACATGAACTGGGGTCCAGGACAGAGGACTGATCATAATGCTCTTATAGGCTACACTGATGGCAAGAGCAACTTTCACAATGAGATTCCAACGCCAGACAACCTGTTTGGCCCAAGAGGGCGTTATCGTCCCCAGACTGCCATGGGTAACACAGGCAAACTGGGGCAGCAGGTGTATGACCTGACAGGCTCTTCTGAAGCCAGCTCGGATCCTCAGAGGCAATGCCAGGTATGGGCCTTCAGTGAGCCAGATCCTAAAGAATGGGCATTAGGACTGGCACCATGTCCCTGCACTCGTGTTCAAGCGCAGGAGGACCTGGCTTTTAGTCTTGAGACTCTCCCATCAGAACAGATGGCACAAGTGAGGGATCTGAGAGCTCTTAGGTGGGGTGGCAGCAGGGGCCGTGTTTTTCAGTCTGTCCTGTATAACAAACAAAAGGCAGGAAAGAGATGTGTGTATGATCCAGAGGGCCCCCTGCTGGCTGGATACAGTGAACGGTACTATACTGAGGACAGGATGCAACAACATATAGGTAAAGCCATTTCAAATATAATTTCTTCTTATGAAGTTTTGGCTTTGTAAGTTGAACCTGTAATCGTGTTACCTGATCATTGATTTGACTTTTTTCATGCTGTCTTTGTTACTAGACAAGGATCTTTTACCCTTCCAGTGGTGCTGTGTTCAGTCTTCTCTGTGTGACATGTACTTGGCAAAGAGACCACTTGACCGGTGCCAAGGGTACAGTTGGAACAGCTCTGACAGCAGTATACCTGGGAACCGGGGAGCACCAGGCATCGGTAAGAGCTCTAGACCTCATCAACTCGCTTATGTATGACTACCAGGGGTGTAAATATTTGCTCTGGAGATGATTTGATTTCATTAGGGTTCCTTACTTATGCAACACATCAAGAAATCTGAAATTTGGTCACAATTTGGTGACATCTACCAATATTTTCAAATTGTGGAGCACAGCACTTAAAGTAGATTGGGGATCTGAGTTTGATGGATTAAACATATGAAAATTGCACTTTGGATAAGAAATGAAATGTAATACATTGAGTATTGTAGTAAATTATTATTCTGGGTGCACAGATATTAAATTTTAGTTGATACCAATAAGCCGATAATTATTGTCACGTTATGGCAGTAAATGATATATGAGTTATATTAAAATGTTACAGTACTGTAAAAAATATTTTTCAAAACTGTAAATAAAACAAAGATTATTGGTACTGTTTTAGTCTTTCTACTTCACAATTTCACATTTAATTCAGGATGTTACTTTCCATTTCTTCATAATTATGAAATTTACTAGCAATTTCTGAGTAAAGTAAATCCTACACTAAATGTTTTTCAGTGTATATAGTTTACATAAAATTAAAAATAAAACCTTAAAAACATAAGTCATTTTAAATGCTACATGCATCTAACACTATATGTACAGTATGAAATATTCATTTTGAGCTTTTCTAAAGATTATATTTATTATTAAATTATTAATGTTTTTAAAGATTAAGTGTGTTAGATGACAGCAAAGGTAATCTAAATGTAAATACAGGGCAAATGAGTATGCATAACTGATATGGTTCCTGTATATTGTGCATCATTATTACACATTTACATAATCTATGATTGCATTTTCTTTGCCAGTTTTGATCACTTTTACAGCCCTTATGACTACTGCTTGGTAAAAATTGAAGCTCATATTGACAGGGAAGTATCTTTAAAGAGTCTCTGTTGCACTCTTTTTCATCCAGGCATGGTATACGGTAGTCTCCACTTTATTACCTTTGACGGGAGTGAGTATAGCTTCAAAGGTTTGGGGGAGTACGTTATAGTCCGTCTCTCCTCCAGCACGGGTTCAAACATCTTCACCCTGCAGGGACAAACAGAAGTTCTAGTGGTCAACGGGCAGCCCAAACTTGTGCCTGCTCTGGTACGATTAGCCGCCTTCTATCAGGGTGCTGGAAAGGTGAGTCTGAACTTTCAGATTAAATATAGATCTACATGCATAAATGAGTGTGTCCACAATGTAAAGGTTGTAAAATGATTTCTCGAAAGGTGGAGTGGCGATGTGCTGAATCTGGGGATGGACTTAAGGTCTTGGTTAATGATGAGGTCATTCCCGTGTCTGTTGGTAAGAAGCATTTCAAGGTTTGTCACATGCTGAAGCAAAGAAATAATAATGCTCTCCTTCTATTTACAACATTAATCAGAGAAAAAAAATCTCTGTTTTCCATATTTTAGAATAATAATCATACCTATGAAGTAACACAAATGTACATATGGCATTCCATAAGCATCCAGGGATGCATTTTAAATAGTTGTGAAGGTGTTTTCATGTTTTCTTGCTCTTAAGTGCTTTTCTCGCATTATCTGACACAACTTATCCATTAAAGTGTTAGCTTTGTAAAAAAATGTCATAGCATTCATAGAAAAACACGTTTGACTGGTTATAAATAAATCCTTAATGATAAATAAATACTTAACAGACCTAAAAGTGTGAAAGAGGCATAACTTGGCTGTGTCCAAAGTTGTAGACTCTCTAAGTAGGTAATTCTCCCCTGTGGCCTCATGGGATAGTATCCATTTAGTGTCAATCAGATGTGCACTTCAGAATCTTGCGGGAAATAGTACGTCGTCTTGGCATTTCAGCAAATGTTTTATGAATACTGTGAATTCGGACATACTGCTCCTTTCATATGCTGTTATTTTTTGCCTACTATATAGGGATTTTTGATGCAGCGCCTGTTTTAGATTTAACCGAGCTCTCTTTGCTGTTCTGACAGGAGTGGTGCTTGTAAATGAGCGGGGCTTTGCTGTGCGCTGTACCTCTGTGAGCCGCTGCGTAGCGGTGTACGGCGAGGGCCTGTACGTGCTCGTGTGGAGAAGCAATGCTGGGAGGCTCAGCGCTCTGGTGGAGGTCCCACAGAGGTTCTACAACCGTACACTGGGTTTGCTGGGACACTGGAGCTCCAACAGGACCGATGACTTCCTGCTCTCCAATGGCCGTATGGTGCCTTCTCTAAATAACAACGTCCCCTCTGAACAGAGTCTGCTTCCCTTTGGACAGTCATGTGCGTGAACTCTTCAGCCAGATTCAGTATTTGTGTGAAAATGTTAAATATTGTAGAAACTGCAAACCTTGTGGAAAAAGAAGTGTGCCTAATTGTGTTAAAATGTGCACTTGTAGCGTAGTGTATCTTAAAAGTATATTTTAAAAAAAATGGTACTTGCAGATAATAGGCTATTATATTAAAGGGCCAATTAAGTTTACTTGAAGACAGACACTTTCATGACTGTTTCTTAACACACTTAGGCCTGGTTTCACAGACAGGGCTTAGACTAAGCCAGGATTAGGCCATAGTTCAATTAGGACATTTAAGTCATTTTTATAAACGTGCCTTCGAAAAAACATTACTGGTATCCATCTTGACACAAAACAAAGGCATTGATATATTTTGAGATCAATCAGTGCAAGTTTCTTTTAGTTGAAACAGCTCAGACTTACATTAAAATATAACGTTAAAATATTTAAAATTTATTAAGTTGCAACTTCTTCATTACAAATGTAGGCTATTTAAATACATGACATACAAGTTTCAACAGAAATTACATTTTATATTTTAGTTTACCATAAATATTTGTCAGTACATTCAGCAGTATTTTAACCATATTTCAAAGACAATAGAAGTAATTATGAAAATACATATACAGATGTTCCTAAGCTTTACTTGTGGGTCAAAAATGGCACACTTGAGTTCATTTAATATAAATTTAAACTATAATACATTTTCATTTAACTGTAAATAAAATTCAGTTAAGTGTCCAAAATATTAAATTCAGTTTGCACTTCAGTCTATATTATTTCCTTAATAAGTGCTTTTTTTAAAAGTATCCTTTCGTGTACTTTTTTACAAGGGTATGCATTTACCATTATTATGAACTGGCATTCATCCATTTTTAATATTGTGTACCACAGATCAAACTGTATGGAAGAAATATGTACAGGATTCCTGTTAGAATCATAATTTGGAATCAGAATCCTGTAATAATTGAATAAGTTCCTACTGGATAAATAGGAACTTATGCAAAATATTTTTGACTATTTCTTACTGTATTATACTGAAATAATGTTGCTGCTGGACAGTGTAAGGAAATCAGATATGTTGCTATACAAGTTTCAAATTGTTTTAAGGAGTTTCTGTTTTGTTCTATGTTGAAATACTAAGAAAATTCATATTAGGATCCTTCAGAACTGTCTCTGAATTATAGGGAAAAAAGTAATACTGTATATATTCCTTTAAGATTTCATTATTGGTCACTGTACTTATGGTTTCTTCCTTGTCTGATTGTTTTCCACAGGGGCTGTTCCTGTTCCAGAGAGTCTTCTGTTGTCAGATCCTCCTAGTGCTCCATTCAGTCCCGTCATGACAGAGCAACTGATGTCCTCAGTGAGCCCAGATGTGCTGGCCAAACACAGTCAGACCTGCCAGGGCAGCATGCAGTGTGTGCATGACATCCTGGCCACAGGAAACATTATCCTCGGCCAGGATGTTCAGAAAGACCAGCAGCAGCTTCTGAGCCGAGCACAAATTTACGGTTAGCTGGTCATCCGCATAAACTGACCTTCATCTAAAGCACAAAAATATATTAACCTAACTAAAAACTTTACTAAACTAAAAAATGGGGCTGGCAAGATGTTTTAATGTTTTTGAAAGAAGTCTCTTATAATCAACGAGGCTGCATTTATTTGATCAAAAAATACAGTAAAAACAGTAACATTGGGAAATATTATTACTATTTAAAATAACTGTTTTCTAGTTGAATATATTTTAAAATGTAATTTATTTATGTGTTGCAATGTTGAATTTTAAGCATCATTACTCCAGTCTTCAGTGTCACATAATCCTTCAGAAATCATTCTAATATGCTGATTTGCTCAAGAAACGTTTCTTATTATAATCAATGTGCAAATAATTGTGCAGCTTTTTTTTTGGTCAAAACCACTATATATATATATATATATATATATATATACTTTCAAAAGAACAGCATGTATTTAGAATAGAATTATTTTAGATTTCATACATTATTTATTCCCAGTTTTAATGAATATAATGCAAAAGTACTGTATCAATTTCTTTAAAAAATTATAATAATTCTTACTAACTCCAAACTTTAGTCAGTATTTCAAGCTGTGCTCAGATTTTTTAGCACAGTATATTACAGCACCAAAGAAATCTCAATTTGAACTCAAACATGTCTTTTTAAATTCTTCTAATATGTGTTTTACAATTCTGAGTGATAAAATTTTTTTCTTGTTAGTCACAATAATTGTTCATTTATTCTTTCATTCATTCACTGTCTAGGATATTTTAACGACTCTCTCCCTTTGCTTGTGTTCAACAGGAAACCTGCCGCCCATCGTGACAGAGCCATTTGTTATCATGTGTAAAGTCAATAGTACAGTTAGAGTTCAGTTCAAAGCTCAGGATCCAAACAGAGACCCAATCACCTTCTCCATTGCTTTACCACGCTCTCCACGGGTCACCATCGGCAGCGGTATGATTTATTGCAAAGCATACTTCTTATAAACTTATCCTGCTTACAAAGTAATACACACGTCAGTGAGATCATCTGTTAGATCTATGTCTAAAGCATTATACTCTTAACTCTAATACCTGTAAAACTAATGCCATGCATGCTCTATATTTGGGTGCATCAATATTTCTTTGGTTTATTTGCATTCTGAAGGTGATGGTCTCTTCACGTGGACCCCTTCTGGTGTTCAGCCAGTCAATCTGACAGTTCAAGTGAGCGATCAAACATCCAGCTCCGTGATCACCCCTGTTCTGCAGCTCTGTAACTGTATGAACGGAGGAAGCTGCCAGTACAACAGCGTGGTTGAGAACCATCTGCAGGGAAAGTTTCAGGTGAACATGCAGAGAAACTTTAGATTTAAATTGGGTGTGATGATAGCACCGGTTGGGAGCAAAAATACAGTAAAATAAATGTCTCATTTGTTTGTGCAATTTAATGCATACTTGCTGAATTAAAATTATTAATTTCCTAAAAAAAAAAAAAGGTGTAATGACCCAAAACTTTTAACTGTTGTGTATATATCTTGAAAAAATCAAAAACTGATTAATTAATTAGTATAGTGCAAAATAATTGCCAAAAAATATATAAAGTTAATTTATTTTATTTTATTTTACCTAAAGCTTTATTTAGAGTGTACAAGTCACCAGGTGAATTCTAAGTTAATCAGTATGTGGCGTTCAGTTGTGTACAGTGGTGTTCTGGGTAATAATATGTAATGCTTCCTAAACACAGACAAACATGTTTTTCTGTGTGTCTACATCTAGATTGTGGGATGTCTTTGTCCATCGGGTTTCAGTGGCAAGTACTGTGATAGCAGAGCAGATGTGTGTAAAGGCAAACCCTGTTTTCCTGCTGTGGAATGCATAAGACAGAAAGAAGGAGACCTGTTCACATGTGGACCGTGTCCTCCTCCGACTGTGTACCAGAGCAAACAAGGATACAAGTGCTTTGAAAATGGTGAGTAGTTATTTAAAAGGCACACTGATTTTGCTATTCTTCATTGCAACAGCTTCAAATGAGATTTTAGAGCCGTAACCTTTTTTTTTCTTAATCCAAGTTTGTCTAATCGTGTCCCACAGACTTCTGCCTCCCTCCGTTCCCCTTCCCCTGTCATGAGATGGCAGACTGCACCAGCACTGGCTACAACTACACATGTAAATGTAAGCGTGGCTACAAAGGCGATGGAAAACAGTGTGAAGGTATGCCACAAGAATGCTCATGCTAACAGTCTCTCTCTGAGACACGCTTGCAGTCACGCATGCTTTATTTCACCCACAGATATTAATGAGTGTCTGGACCCCTCGGCCTGTCCCAATGCCAAGTTTGAATGTGTGAACATGCCGGGATCAGTGCGCTGCTCATGCCGTTATCAGAAGACCAGAGATACCGACGGCTGTGGTAAGTGGTCAACATGACTTTAACTTTACATTTACTGTACACAGGTAACGGATTGAAGAAAACAAGGTTTTGAATCTTTCAATTGGTTAAACCAATTGCTTCATTACATGATTGAATGTTTTAGTTCACTTTTTCTTTTGTTTTACTTTTGTTCTATTTTACTTTTTTAGGTGACTCTGCTAATCCTACAGGTGAGGCTGTGTTTATTTATTTACTTTTATTAATATAGGTTTCATTAGAGAGTGATTTGTAAAAACAAGAAAGAAAGAAAGAAAATGAAAGAAGTGGGGATATTTGAATGTCATTATTGAATTTTTAATTTAGACCAAATTTTGACCATTAACTAACTTACTATAAATTTATTTATAGAATTTACAGGACTCATGAAGTATTAAGATAAATAAACCGTCAAACATTTTGAACACATTTAAGCCATCTCTCCTGACAAATTATATATTGTGATGTTGTGCATGTTTTAATAGGCTGCTTATGACGCTGAAAACAAAATGTAACACGAAATAAAATGAAAATCTGTTTTGGTCTCATGTAAGACTGGTGGCAGCAACAGTGCATTGCTCTGACTATAGATAAGGATGCCTCATGTAAAACCTATTTACATGAGAATGAGGAGTGAGCATGGCAGGGAGGATCAGATATTTTAAGGTGATTTTACTCAAACTGGCTGAAAAATCATAAAGTCAGTCATTAGTAGTATGGTTTAATTGTTTATCAATATAATTAGACAGGAAGTTCGACTTATGACAACATAATTGGTATCAATGTTCTCGACCTGATCCTTTTGCCAGCATGGTCTGAAGATGATTTGGGTCAAATTTGGTGAAAACTGGACCAATGGTCTAAGAGGAGTTCGAAAAAGTATGTTTTCAACATAAATCAAAATGCAGGAAGTTCAGCTGATTATGGCATAATTGGTATCGATGATCTCGGCATAATCCAAGGAATCTAACAAGACCAGTCACATGACAAGAGGCAAAAATGTCTATAAGCTATTAGCATTTTTTGAAATTTCATTATTAATGATTAATGGCTTCATATTAATGGTTTATCACTTTTTACCAATGGTTGGTGATGTTACCAAATTGATGGGTTGTGGTCAGTGTGAGGTGATGAAGACACACATAAAGTTTGGTGTCAGTATGTCAAAGCTTTGCAGAGATATAAAGCCTCAGATGCAGTTCGGCATCATGCCATCTTATTGTTGATGCGGTAAATGAAAAATACTTCATCTATCAACTTGAATTCTGAAGATGATCTGAAGCAAATTTGGTGAAAATCGGACCAACGGTCTAGGAGGAGCACAAAAAAGTAGGTTTTCAACATAAATCAAAATGCCAGACAGGACGTTTGGCCGATTATGACATAATTGATATTGATGTAATTGATATTGATGATCCAAGGAATCATGAGATGTTAAGAAATGTTTTTTTTTTTTTCATTATAATTTTTTACTACAAGGTGGTGGTTGAGTAGACGCATACCAAGTTTCGTAAAGATATGCCAATGCATTCGTAAAATATGGCATTTTTTGTCAAAATTCAAAATGGCAGACGCCCAAAATGGCTGCTATGCAAAGAGACCAGTCTAGTGATTTTTTTGGCCAAACCGTTCAGAAGTTATAAGCAAAAATGTCTCCAGACCACCAGATGACACTGTGCAGGCAATGCTAAAGCATTCCAGAGATATAATCTCACATCCACTTTGGTGAGCTCTTCAACAAATTCATTCACACGTTACTCGGAAACTGTTTGGTTTCAGTGTTTTTTTTGTTGTTGTCAAAATCGGACAAACTGTCTAGGAGGAGTTTGAAAAAGTAGGTCTTTTTGAAAATTCTGAATGGTGGAAAAAAAAATTATGATGGAAAATTATGTTATAAGGTCCATTCGTCTAGCCAAGGAATGCAATCATCTTGAGCCGAGGAATCAGAGGAAACAAAGGTAACACTTTATTTTAGGGTCTCTTAATTAGTTGCCTATTAGCATGCATATTACTAGAATATTAGCCATTTATTAGTAGTAATTAAGCACATATTAATGCCTTATTCTACATGACCTTATTCTACATCCCTAATCTTACCCAATACCTATTAATAAGCAGCAAAGAAGGAATTAATTGAGGGAAAAGTCGTAGTTAATAGTGAATAAGTGTTCCCTATTCTAAAGTATTTATTTTGCAAATATTTTGTTTCTAGCCCTTTACAGTTCAAAAGTTATTAGCACAAACATGAGTCCAAATATGGACTAGTGGTGGCACTAGAGGGTTTGAGTTAGAGACTCCAAATTTGACGTGGTTCATGTTCAGACTGGCCAAATTTCACAACTTTTTACAATATGGTTCTATGGGCTGCCATAGACTTACAGAGCAGAAGAAGATGAAAAAGAAGAACACCTTCGGTGCTTGGCCCCTAAAAATTAATGACCTGAAGGGGGGATATCAAAAGCAGAGGCAGGGAAAACTGCCCCATTCTTCCCCTGCAAACCGCACCCTAGTCATATTTTAAGAGAGACCAACAAAAATGTATTTTTTTCTTTAGGATGGAATGTTTTTAATGTGTCCATGGGCTGGGGAAATCAGGCATCAGCACCGGGACTGAGTAAGGTCAGTGCATATATCTGAGATGTGAAAATGTCAGATAAATTCAGACATGGCATGTTATTAACACTACAGCCCACATTAATTCCTGCATTTTCTGCAGCTGGAGGAGATCCTATCAATGGGTTTCCAGAACAAGTTCTACAATGCCAGCGCTATAGCTCCCGATTCAGCATCAGCAGGCGGGCAGAATGAGTACAGGATCAATGTGTCCAGTGATACGCCACACTGGTATGTCATGGACTACCTAACCCGAGTCAGTCAGTACTACGGCATCCGTTCAGCCTCTGTGGACGGTAAGAACATACTAAAACATTTGATTTTCAATTTTTACATGACTCTGTGTACTGCTTGGTTTTGATTGGCCAATCACTGCTTTATCAAAAGTGAGTGTGATCAAACCTGATATTAAGACCAACGGTCATATTGCCAATTACTTTGTCTGTTTTTGCTCTGCCAATGAAAACTATTTGAAACAAAACCAGCTGCTGCATATGGTAGTCGAGCAGCTGATAGTAGTTTTGTTTCTGAATGAATCAGTATTGTTTAATGATTTAATTACTCTCTCATGATTTAGTGACTCTCTAATGATCTAATGACTCAAGTATCATCACTCAAGTAATTCAGTTTTGTCCCTGAATTATTATTATTATTATTATTATTATTATTATTATTATTATTTTAACAAATTTGTTCAGTGAATGGGTGACTCATTCATAAAGAATGTTCTTGAATAAATCAGTATTTGTGAGTATTGTTTGAGTGAATGAATCAATGACTCACTCATGAAGAAAATCACATATTTCGTACCTGAATAAAACAGTGTTTTTGAACAAATCATTGATTGAATAGTTCAGTAACTTGTAAAGAATATCACTTATTTTGTTCCTGAATTAATCAGTGTTTTTGAATGAATCCTTCAGGGAATGATTTAGTGACTCACTCATAAAGACAGTACCTTGTTTTGTTCCTGAATGCAACAGTGTTTTTGAACAAATCCTTGAGTGATTAAAGGGTTAGTACACCCCAAAATGAAAATACTGTCATTAATTACTCACCCTCATGTCGTTCCAAACCCGTAAGACCTTCGTTCATCTTCGGGACACAAATTAAGATGTTTTTGATGAAATTGGAGAGCTCTCAGACCCTCCATAGACAGCAACACAACTGAAATGTTCCCGGGGCCAGAAATGTACATCGGTAAAACAGTCCATGTGACATCAGTGGCTCAACTTCAGTTTTGCGACGCTACGAGAATACTTTTTTTTGTGCAAAGAAAACAAAAATAACATAATTTACTCAACCATTCTTTCCCCCCCGAGTTACGTCGTCCGCCATTTTAGAGAGTATCACAATGCATACGCACGCTTTCGCCTAAGCGTAAACAACGCTTAATACGCAGATTACATTCATGCGCGCACTCCTCCCTCCCCCACCCCCCGAATGTAAACAGCGCTGATTACGTCAAATATGTTCTGAGGTACTCTCCAAAATGGTGGAAGATGTAACTCGGGGGAGAAGAATAGTTGAGTAAATTATGTTATTTTTGTTTTCTTTGCACCAAAAAACAGTATTCTCGTAGCGTCGCAAAACTGAAGTTGAGCCACTGATGTCACATGGACTGTTTTACTGATGTATTTACTACATTTCTGGACCTGGGAACATTTCAGTTGTGTTGCTGTCTATGGAGGGTCAGAGAGCTCTCGGATTTCATCAAAAACATCTTAATTTGTGTTCCGAAGATGAACGAAGGTCTTACAGGTTTGGAACGACATGAGGGTGAGTAACTAATGACAGAATTTTCATTTTGGGGTGAACTAACCCTTTAAGTCAATGACTCACTAATAAAAACAGTCACTTGTCACCACCTACTGGTGTAAAAATGTAACCTGCAGTAAGACTCAATGAAACATCTCCACCACTAACACACAGACTGACAGTCTACCTGGAACACAGACATCAAACGGTATATACAGTGAAAGCAACAGTGCTGTTGTACTGAATATCAGCTCTCTTGAAGCACTATTCAACCAATTATATTACGAATTCTACTCCTTTTCTTTAGACTTTGTATTCCTTGTTTTCTTTAGACCTTGATGAATGTACGACAAAAGAGGCTCCGTGTTCAAAAACAGCTCAGTGTGTCAACACCTACGGGGGCTACAGGTGTGTGTGCAATGGCACTGATCTAAAGGAGGAATCACAGTCGTGCATTTTTGGTAAGAGCATCACCAGAAAACAGTGTACAGGCTCTGTGTGGATCTGGTCGTTAGATTTTTCACAAAAATTAGTTTTTCTCCTCCACTTCAGACTGGAACAGTGTTAACCGCACAGACCCGACGGGTGCTCAGACTGCGGAGGATAAGAAGTCATTAATTTTGGGGCTGGTCCTGGGCATAGGTATCCCCCTCCTGCTGCTGCTGTTGCTGGCGGCGCTTGCCTGCTTCTGCTGCTGCTCACGCAAGAAAACCATCTCTGGGGAGTGAGTATACTGATCACACATACAACGACATTTACAATATGTGGATGGTTACATGCTAGATCTTAACTCTCTCTATCTCTCTCTCTTTCCATCAAGTATTCCTCATCTGCTGCCCGAGTACATTCAGGAGCAGTTCAACCCTCCGTTCAACTTTGAAGACCCCTCTCTGCAGTACTTCACCCACGTTAGCCCGCGTATCCTTGATAACCTCACTCCTCAACAGATGCGCCGGTATCGATAACACAGGCCCTGTGTGGTTCATGCAGCATCAGTGCAGATGTACATTTATGTTTAAAAAAAATCCCAGTATGATATTATTTATATTAAACAGAGACTGCTGACTTTTTTGTCATGTGTGAAAGTGAAAGAACACATGCAAAACAAACACGGAGCGATCTGTGAGTAACAAGCTCTGCTGAATTATTAACTCTTGTGAAGAAAATAATGTATATATGCAGTTTTCTCATCAAATTTCAACAAAATTATCAGTTGACATGCATTAGTTGCACTTCTGTAGCACTGACCTTAAAAAAACAACGCTACTGTTTAAAGATGTTTATGTAAGAGGAGAAACATCTGAACATCAGTTGCTGGTATTGCTGGAAATATGGTTAAATTTAGGGAAATTAGGCACATTTTAGGACCACTGAAAAAAGGTAAAAGGTCTGGATGCATTTTAGTTACAAGGATTGTGGTAAAATGTGCATTAATGATATGAAAAATGTCAAATACAACAAAAATGGTTCTGTAATACATTTTCCCCTAGTTTAGGGGTGAAATATAGCATTCTGCATGGAATTTTTTTTATCTCATCGTCAAAATTTTCCTGTTGAAAGCAAAGCAACTGAATGTATGTATGTTGTCTATAAGCACATATAAGGCACCATCAAACCCATTCAAACACTTTGTCTTAAAATACTTAGCAATGATTATGATATTTCTACATACACTAGTACTCTTTCCTCAAATAAAATAAAATAAAAATAACTTTTTAAATAGACTACTGGATGTTTCCTTTTAAAAACTGAATGTGTGAGGAAACATGATTTTTACAGCATACAGTGGGGTCTAAAACTTTGAGACAACTAACCAATGAATATACATCTATTTTTCATTCTTTTTAATTAATTATATTAGTAGTTTTTATTACAAATGTTATCACTAGCATAACAATTTGAGTAAAATATATTTCGCATAAATGTCTTAAAATAATACTTTCTGCTATAACAGGGTTTCCACAAAAAATATTAAAAAGCACAGCTGTTTTCATCATTGATAATAATAAGAAATATTTCTTGAGCAACAAATCAACATATTAGAATGATTTTAAAGGATCATGTGACACTGAAGACTGAAATAATAATGCTGAAAATTTAGCTTTGGAATAAATTGCATTTTATATGCACGGTCCAAGGTCTCAGACTTTTTGTACGTAAGTGTTGTGAAAGTGTACTGTGTACTTTTCACCCCTGGGTGGCAGCAGCATCTTTCTGTGGTGTGGAGAGGAGACAGTCAATCACAAGAGGCACCAGGCAGACACCTGCACTTCTCCCTATGCAGTGTGTGTGTGTGTGTGTGTGTGTGTGTGTGTGTGTGTGTGTGTGTGTGTGTGTGGTGGCGCCTGCAAGATGAGATCATCAGAATTGTTTGCAGCCCTGCACTGCAGAGGAAGGCCCACACAGGGAGAGGGGGTCAAGGGCAGGGCAGCAGCCGCACATACACTTTCCTTTCTCCCTCCTTTTAAACCCCACCACTTCTCTCAATCATCCTTATCGCTGTCTCTTCCCACACAGTAATTGTCATAAACCTTTCAATTGTTTTGAAGAGCCCAAAAGCCCCTCACCTACCGCAGTCGCTTTACTTATAAATCTTGTTTCGTACTCTGTTCTTTCTCTGTTTCTTACTCTTGTTTCTTCAGGTTAAACACTCATTCTGGCTTTAGGAATGAATTCTGGGTGTTAATGCATAGTACAGTTCTTATGTGTCAAAAAGCAAACATGCACTTTTCATAAATGTGTTCAATATAGTACGCACTTTTTTGTAGCGATGCAATAGAAAACCTGGTAACAGTAATTCTCACTATTAACTAGCTGCTTATTAACATGCCTAATATTAACATATTGGCTGTTTATTATGAAGCACATTTCTGCATTCTACATCTCTAATCCTACCCAATACCTTAGCTTAACAATTACCTTACTAACTATTAATAAGCAGCAAATTAGGAGTTTATTGAGGCAAAACTCATAGTTAATGGTTTGTTAATAGCGAGAATTGTGACCGAAGAACCATTTTTGGTTCTCTTTCAGTGAACAGTTCTTTGAAAAAAATAAATAAACTAGAATCCAATGCGATGGATGAGATCAGTTTGAATTCAAATCATTTGCATTTATTCATCTTTTATATTTAGGGTCTCTGAGACCCCAAACAAAAGTAATATGTTTCCTTGGATGTTGTTTGAAGTTAATTATTGAGTTATCTACTTGGTTCTTCAATTTCAAGTATGATATTTGAGCCTTTAATAAAATCTTGGGGTCTGTGTCCCCAAACACAACATGAGCTTCTCACTGTCATGAGAACAGAAATATTCGTTTACATGTAAATCTGTCATTGTATTGCATAATTTGAAAGGTGTAACCTGGGCGTACGACTGTCACTTAGGTATGTTAACTTTTCAGGTTACCTGGAAACAACTGGCTTCTATTCACAACCCTTTTTCCATTCAGATAAGACTCAATATGTCTTTTTGACACCCATTTTCTCTTTCTGTTTGTAGTGACATTGTTTAATGGCATGAAGTTATATTACCTGGGGATCAAAAGTGACGCCTAGTTGAATCTGGATTGTTTGCCACAATGAAGCAGCAAACTCTTAAAAGAAAGAGCTATTGGTTGCTCTTATGGTCTTGCCATTGGACTCTGCACTTTGCAAGCGTTTATCTCCCAGTCATAAAACTATAAAGTTTGGGATGTGAACTAAGATCTTTAATGCTCCGGCCTTATCTCCCATTTACGTCATTTCTGCAAGCCCTCAACTTGCTTTTTGCCAACAATTTAATCCAGAGCTGGGCTCTGAGTAATGCTGAGTACAGCTTTTCAATCTAAGTGTAACAGAGCAGTTAAGAAACTGCATGAATGCAACAACATCTGGCTGTAAATCTTTACCGAACTCGAGGGTGAAAGTACTTATGCTGTTTTAAACGGCCCACATCGCTATTGGATGCACAAGAGCTTAATGGTTTTAATAGACTCTCACAACTCTGCAGACATAAGGATCGATAATAAAAAGTATGTGTTTTTGTATGAAGACCAGCATGGGAAAATAAATAGATATTGTAGACACAAATTAAGAATTAATTTCCTACTACTTATTCACTCATTGCCACGTTGTAATAATTTTTCCTTTGTTTTAGTTCAATAATGGTCACATTGTAGTAAATAACAGTAACATTTATGCATTTAATAGGCGCTTTTATCCAAAGCAACTTACTTTGCATTCATACACATTTAATCCATTCTTGTTTTGCCTGGGAATCAAACCCATGACCTTGGCATTGCTAGCACTATGCTCTACTGTTTAAACTACAAGAAGATATATATAGTGCATAAAAATGTAAACACTATGGTATTACCATCTGATACCACCACTTCTATATTTTCTTATAAGAGCTAAACAAGTAGCCACATTGCTGTAATTCATCCCTTGTTTTACTTAAATTGTGGCTACGTTGTGCTAATTCCTTCCCTTGATTCAATTTAGGTATTTTAAATTGTGGCCATAATTTATCTAAAACAATTATATTTTAATTATTTGTTACCATGGTACAAGTCAAAAATACCATTGTATTACCGTATGATACCACGACTGTTCCCATAGAAGTCAGAGTTCAATAAATGGCCATATTGTAGTATTTATTCTCTCATTTTATTTAAAGGTGCCATATGATGTTGCTAAAAAGAACATTATTTTGTGTATTTGCTGTAATGCAATGTGTTTATGCAGTTTAAGGTTCAAAAAACATAATTTTCCACATACTATACATTATTGTTGCTCCTCTATGCTCCGCCTTTATGAAACGCGTCGATTTTTACAAAGCTCATCGTTCTGAGAAGCGAGGTGTGCTCTGATTGGCCAGTTATCCAGTGCGTTGTGATTAGCCGAATACCTCAAGCGTGAGAAGGAAATGTTACGCCCCTTACTGTATTGTGATGCCATGTCCCGGCCGACACAAAAACAATAAAACCCATTATAAACGAGGCATTTGTTGCATCCAGTGAGGACATAATTACTGATTATAATGACTTGTACTGTCTTTTTACGCGCCACGTAAACATTACCATGTCTGCATTTGTGATCAGAGAAACGACAAACAACAAACACTACTCTACACTGCTCAAAACTCACGTTTGAATAGTCAGTGGCAAATTCTTTAAATATGAAAACGTACTTACAGGCTGTGAGTCAGAAGCGCCAGACTGTCCTTGCAAAATTGGAATTGCCCCACTTTATAGAAACAGCCTGAGCACAGCTGGCAGGCTACTCCCAGGTTCAGGAAATAGTCCTCCGTAAAATGCGCTGCACACACTCTAATATTTGGGTTGAACTGTTCTGGAACAGTGTTGTAAATACAACTTAACCACTAATTTCTAGTTGTGTCCTCTTTTGGAAGCCCAAACAAAGTAGTTTTGCTTTCACAACAAAATACAGCGGCATATACAAAAATACATTTGGGCGGTGTGTTGCAAATCTCCCCACACCGTGACGTAGACATGTGTGGGCGTGTTTGAATGAGCCGTTTTAGGGGGGCGTGGCAGAGTCTTAACTTTTATAAAGAATATCTCTTTGGTTTTGAGACTTTAGTCTTTGCAACTTCAGGGATCTTATCTATGCACAAACAGCTTGTAACACTTCAAAGAGAAAGGAAAACTTGAAATCGCATCATATGACCCCTTTTATTTAAAACGTGGCTACATTGTGCTAATTTGTTCCCTCATTTTAATTTGTTATTCTAAGTCTTGTACATGACTTAAGTAAAACAAGGGAACAAATTAGTATAATGTGGCCATAATGTACCTTAACCGAGGGAACAAATTAATAAGTCAAAGGAACAAATTCTTAATTCATGGACACGATATCTTGTTTTCGTCCCACGCATGTCATATGGGGCTCTGTATTTTTGAGACATTGTGGCATGGTATTATTGGAGCAGCATGTAAACACCATGCTACAAGAATATTTTAATTATTATTATGGTACAAATCAAAAATACTACAGTATTACCATCTGCTACAACTACTGCACATTCTTAAATAAGTAAATAAGTGGCCACATTGCACTAATTTGTTCCCTCATTTTAATTTACTTAGTGTAAGTCATGGCCATGATTTCACTAAAACAAGGGAATGCATTAATACAAAGTATCCACAATGTACCTAAAACAAGGAAACAAATAAATAAATAATGGGAACAAATTCCTAATTCATGGTCAGAATATCTTGTTTGATGTCCTCTGCATGTCTTATGCAGAGCTCTGCATTAAATTTTATACATAAAACCATGCTACATAAATATTTTAATCATTTAGTACTGTGTTATTACCATCTGATCCCATCATTGTACGTCCTTGTTACAAGTAGCTTGTAGGAGCTAAATAAGTGGCTGCATTGTACTAATTTATTCCCTTGTTTTAATTTAGTTACTGTAAATTGTGACCATGATTTAACTAAAACGAGGGAACAAATTAATAAGACATGGGAGAGTATTCAGTCACACTTTATTTTAAGGTCCAATTCTCACTTTTAACAAACCATTAACTATGACATTTGCCTCAATAAACTCCTGCTTATTAATAGTTAGTAAGGTAGTTGTTAAGTTTAGGTATTGGGTAAGATTAAGGATGTAGAATATGGTCATGCAGAATATGTGCTTTATAAGTACTAATAAACAGCCAGTATGTTAATAATAGGCATGCAAATAAGCAACTGAGAATTGGTCCCTATATTAAAATGTTACCAAGTATTCTTAATTTTTTGGCCACAATAGCTTGTTTTTTGGATGGTATTCTTGCAGTAATATGTAAATATGCTACATGAATATTTTAATCATTAAATACCATGGTACAAATCAAAAATACCATGGTATTACCATCTGAAACCACCACTGTACATTCTTGTTGAGCTTAACATCCTCATACACCCCTGAAAACCAATTCTATCCCCTCCAGCATTGTCAGGTTTCATAAATTAAAGACGACACAACCTCCAGTTACACAGGTGGACATCTACACCCAGACACCTGCTCTGGCCTCAGTATCCACTCCCACAAGCCCTTTGATGAAGACTCCTGCAGCGAACAAACCTGAGCGCGCCTCGTGGTTCTCAACATTTGCCCTTAAGAGGAGAAATATGCAGTCTGCTTCCTGTAAAGAGGTGTTTTGCAATGTATTTTGAGTGCCTGACCCTGTGTAGTCTTGCCTTGTCTTGCCTAGAAATGCTCAAGGTATGAGAACTCAGTAAAGATCTGGAATGCTATGTGGCAGATAAGGCCTCCCTTCCTTGAAGTGGCACATTTCTGCATGCTTCACAAGAGAAGAGCCAAGCGCCGAGCGGATAAATGGGCTTGAAAAAACATGGAAGAGTGAGTCATTTCAAGAGAACAACACATTTGGAGAAGTATATACATAAATGACTTGCCTTCACACTACAGCCCACGTATGGTACCATCGCTCAAGCACTACCCAAAACTATTGTAGGGCAAACACGTCATGCAGGTTTACGTTCAAACATGCTCAAAGCATACTGCCACATTAACTCAAAATAGCTCGAGACTGAAATTTTTAACACCCACAATGGTCCCTTCATGACAATATTGCTCTCAAAAGCATATGAATTTAATTAGATTTTCATTTATCCGTAGAAGTCACAGAGAACAGGTGCTGGTGCAGTGCGACAGGTATATATTGATGATATATATTACAAATTAAAGTAGGCAAGTATAAATTTTCACTTTTATTTTCTAAATGAATGTTGTTGGTCTTATTGTGAATGATTAATCCATGCATGTTTCATTTTTAACATTTTGTTGACCGTGTAATTGTAATCTGGTGAAATGATGGACATCTCTCTGGTGATGTATCTAGAATCATTTAGTCTGGTTAAACTTTGCCGCGTTTCATACAATCGACTGCAAGCATGCATTCAGATTTAGCTCAATCCAATCAATAACTCATGTACAAAACCAAGTCCCGACCTCCTTTTTTCGATAATCGGTTTCACTTGGATGTACGTCACAATATGAAAGAAAATATCTGTCTGCTTCTGTTTCGTTATGACTTTATGTTTTTTTTTTTTATGTAGGCTAATCTTTATTTTAATAGGTAAATCTGTTAGCTATTTAAGGTCAATATTTGGTCACTATGGTGACTGATGGAATGGAATTCTGTATTGACCAGTCAACATCCAGAAACATTAAAATTTTCTAAATAACAAAAGTCTCAAACAAAACAAAGCGCAGGTGACTATATTCACAATACAGCACAACCTTGAGTGCCTTATTGCTTTTATAAAATGGTTACATACATAAAATATAAGGACAAAAATAACTTTTTAGCAAGGCTGCAATTCTGTATTGGCCAATCAGAAGGCAGGATCAGTTTAATAACATCATTCTATAATATATAGTCCTTTGCTATATAAAACATTTCAAGGACCAATTTTATACATCTGTTTGGTTATTTTCACGTTAAACTCTGACTTGAAACAAATCCCCAGTACTGTATGTTGGAGTAGGTGAAGAACTTCCACTAATAAAAAAGCATCTTAAAACATCTTTATATTAAACAAGAGGATCTCATTCAAAGCTATGATACACAGAAAGCCTTAGAACATGTTAACATTTAGCCATTGTTACAAATATGTTTGTTTCTTCTTCTTCAAGACTGTGCATTCATGCTCATTCTGAATCCAGCTTATCTTCCCCTTGTGATTAATATAGCAAGGCCCTTTATGATGTTTTTCCTTTCTTTGTTGCATAATCTTCTCTATGAGTTGCAATCCCAGTGTAGAAAAGCAGATTTGAATGAATAGACGCCACTGTGTTGGGGATTAGGCAGCAGAGACGGTGGCAAGTGCCAAGTGGACACTGAAGGAGTTACTTATAAGGATTGCTAAATGGTGTGCTTGTGTACTGTATGTGTGTGTCTGTGTGTGTTTATGGCTGGGTGCGGATTGTAAGCTTCCTGTTTGTGTGTGAATGTTTGCATCTATTTATGAATCAACAATTTCATGTTAATTATGCAATCTGGGAACATGTTGTGGTCAGTTTAAAGGGATAGTTCACCTAAAAATGAAAATTCTGTCATGTTTTAATTGCACTTATGTTTATTCCAAACCAGAGGTGCATTTCTCAAAAGCATATTAGCCAACTATGGTCACAAGTTCCATCATTACTAACACAGTTCAATGATTTGGTGTTTCCAAAATCCATAGTTCTAACGAACATTTGCAAACAGCGTGTGGTTGGAACTACAGCTCTCAACCTGTGATTATAAAACTTAAATAGATCATGCTCTTGAGCAAAGTAAGCAAGTTAACATGTACAATCTTGATCTTTCATTCCATAAATAATCAATTTCATTCTATATCTTTCAGTATATTAAGAGAATTAAAACCGTTTTTTTGAAGAATGCACGTGTGCATACTTGCTAGTAAGGAAACTAGCAAATACAACAAAACAACAGAGTACAATGCCATGATTGTAATTTGACATTAATTTGATCTTGAATGGATTAATTAGCAGAAGTTATCACTCCACAACCTGCTTGATGTCATTTCTAACCAACATGATTTCAACTACAATCTATGACAATGTTCCTTCCTGTTTTAAGGAAACAGTCATGACTTGCTAGTTAGTTTCTCTGGCACTGCATTGTACTATGGTTAAGCAGAAAGCTACTTTGTTGTTTGGAAAACTTACCCATGTGGCTTTCTTTCCTCTGCAGAACACAAAAGGGGATATTTTGAAGAATGTTTCAACTATTTTTCTCCATGCAGTGAAAGTCAGTGGTGTCCAGAACAACCCTGGTCCCTGATTTTCATTGCATGGACAAAAACCTCATGTTTTGCTACGAGGCCTGTTGCGTTACTCTCAAACTGACCCTGGAGTTTCCACTCTCTCCCACCTGCAGCTTCCCTGAGTTTGGTCCAGAGACAGGTGGCCAGTGGGAGAGAGAGAGAGAGAGGCAGCCAAGCATAGAGAAGCAGGCCATCAGATACTCCCATGCATTCAGTGAGCACAAGCAGGCCTAGCGTCTACTGTACGTGTGCCCACAAACCTGCTGCTCCTTATGCCACATCTGACATATCGCTAGATGAGCCTGTCTCAGCTGATGTTACACTCGATTGCATGCACGCCGAAAGCATACACACATCAGTCACTGTCAGTCACTTGCGCATAACCTGTTACGAGGAGCTATGGATCTAATACAGTGAGATGTTTTATATCTCCATAACCATGCGGTTTAATTGCAATCAAGCCCAATTTTATTCTACTTCAGTTGATTTATATGTCCTATTAATGGGATCTGAATCGTCACGGGGGCTTTTAATTGCCAATGCCTGTAAATACTTTATTCTTCATGCCATATATAAAACATTGTAGGCAGACTTTCTGCAAAGCTTGCAGCGGACCATCCTTGCCAAATCAATCTGATAAAGAAATTAAGTGGATTGCTCTCCATAACTAATGTTCAAATCCTTTTAACAGAGCGGGATCAGTTCAACCATGTTTTATTTCATTGATTACATTAAAGGCATAATATTACATGCAGTGCTCTATGGCCTACTATATGCCCGGCCTATACATTTAATAAATTTTTCTTCAAGTTGCATTGATAACGACACGCTCCCCACAATATTCAGATTAGCGGTTGACCGTTATGTTTTTTGATGATTTGATTAATAATGTATTATGGGGCTCAATCCTGAATATGTGGAGACATTTTTGCTTCTCCACATTGCTTGCCAATCGTAATGATTGTAGTGAATCATTTGCTCAATTTTAACAATCTTTTATTGCTTTATATCATCATAATAAAAAAATAAAAAACTTTAAATATGTCTTAGATCACTTGATGCTTAAATGCTACACTATCTCCATGTGCATGACTTCTTGTAGTGTCAAAAATTAACTTTTTTATTATTATTAATAGGCAACATTAGGGTGTCGATTTTCAAGCCAGTTTTCATTCCATCCTAACAATTTATGTTCAGTCAACACATAATAAATGTGATAAGCCTAGAAAATAATATTACTAAATATATAAAATAATACATCGTAGATTTCCGCCCTAATATTTTAAATAGTTGATTAAATTTGTCACTTTCCATGGCATTCCTGCCACGAGCCCTGGCTAATTTCTGACCCTGATGTGAAGTGAGTGAGTCTAGCTGGGAATGCAGCTCTACTCGGATCTTAGCGAGTGACGCATTGCGGCTACGAATGGACCAATCAGAAGCCGCCTCTCCTGGCCATAGCGTACAGTACTGCTATTGCCGCATCACACTTTAGCAGAATGTATGAGTCCGCCGGTTAGTTAGTTCGGCTCAAAACAGGTCCACCTCGCTGCATATGGCACATCTTCGCGATTTGAACACGTCGCTATCGTATAAGATCCATGGTACTCTGTACTGCACGTTCGCGCATCACAATAGTGACATTTTTGACGATCGTTTCTGATAGGGAAGGAAGTGTGTTGGCGGATGGAGAGAAAGCAGGGGGAGGAGTTTATAAGCGACCATTAAAGGCGCGTCAAGCTCTGTGTGAGTGCATCTTGTGTGTTTACCAGCTGCGGACTGTTGTTCTGTGTGGAGATACATCTGTTAAAACAGCGCGATGGTGAGTAAAAACTGTTATATTTTAACTTCACTGTTTATTTAGTGCAAAATGCAGTTATTATAGTCAGCATATCTAAAATAATGCGCGTTACAGTCAGCATACAGTTCCTTGATATTGAATGGCTGTATATAATTTTCCTTTAACGTATGGGAGTGATATGGTTTAGTAGCAGGCAGCCTTCAGCCTTGGTTTTATGTAGGCTTAGACATTTAATTTCGTATGTAAATATCAATTCACTAAGTTAAATATTCAGTTCTTGCTGTAACGTGTAATAATTTAAAGCAACAGCTTGGAAAAGCTTCATTGATAGCGAATACAGGCGCGTCAGTTGCAGATATGGCGCATTTCTCTCGCGCTAGCTCATGTTTGAATATATGCTCGTTATCAAACACTTATGGAAAGCATTTGCCGTCTGTGGTCTTTTAATTTAACGATCTTTAAATGAATAAAGCAGTACAAAGACTTTAAGGAGCAGTGGAGAGGGACTGCGCCACCTTCTGCAGTTGGTATTAAAGGGATAGTTCACCCCAAAATGAAAACTGTCATTTATTGACTCTCATGTTGCTATAAATCCATAAGACTGATTGACTTTCTAATTTGGAAGACAAAAGGAGATGTAAGGGTCTAACAGTCTCAGTCGACGTTTACTTTTATTGTTTTTCTCCCCCCACATAATGAAAGCGAATGGTGACTGAGGCTGTCATTCTGTCTAATTCTGGGGTGAATTATTCCTTTAATAGAAGAGAATCAGATCTTTTGTGATGTCTATGTTTTAAGCCACCAACTTTACAATTAATAGTGGATCAGTATACGTTTTCTGATGGCTGATTTGTACATTTTTAGATGAGGTGTCATCCTCGTTTTCAGTGTGCGTCTTCTCTTTTTCTCCTTTGCAGGCTGACCAGTTGACAGAAGAGCAGATTGCCGGTAAGACATCCCCCCTCCTGTCCACTTGCACGTGGCCGGTGGTGTGGATTCGGTGGTTTTACCCCCTTCTCCGCCCCCCCTCTCTCCGTGGATTTATCTTATTTCCTTTTATGGCGAGCCTTGAGACTCAGTCGGGACACATTCCCCGAATGAATGGACAGGTTGTTGTGATGGGAAGCCTATAACACCAGTGTTTAAGACTTAGTGAATGAGTAATTCCCAGGGCTAGTTGTAGTTTTCGATGAGCACACCCTCTTCTCTGTTGGAGAGAGTTAGTAACTGCAGGCACCGAGGAACAAGGGTGTGTCCCCTGTTGGACTGAACATCTCGATGGCTTTGACGTGAAGTTACTGTTTCACCAGGCGCTGGTTCAGTTTGAGTCATTTATGACCTGATAATGCAGGTTCTACTATCATGATGGACTTGTATGGGTGGGACATGCTGTCATTATAATGCATTTCTAGGGTGTTTTGGCTTATTTAGGTAACTTTAGTAGCCAAGTGTTAAATTTGTGAATGCTTTTTTTTCTCTGTATATCTTATGTGAGCTAGAATTGTGCTCGTTTATGTCAACAGAAATATTTTGGGGTTCATGTTTCTGGTGTTACGTGCAAAGGCCATCCAGTCTATTCTAAACGCATTGGAAGAAAATGGATGTGAAAACCTCTCACTTTCAAGACACACGGCTTTTGTTTTTTGACTAATGTTTTAATTGTGGTTGTGCGATTACAGTTGAGAGCCTCAAACTGAAAGGCTGTGAAACCATTTAGGTCATTGTGGTCGGTCACTATAGCGACAGTGAGGTCATGGTGGTTTATCCATCGAGACCTAGTCACTGAAGTGTGTTTCCCTGGAGATCGTGTGAGGTCACAGCAGTGTTTCCATACTGCTCTGAAGTCTAGATCCTATATCAGCTCAATGGGGTCACAGCATTAGATCTCCATATGGTTCAGCGGGTCTCCATAGGAACAGAGTGAGGTCACAAGTGCTGGATCTCAATAGAAACCGTGCCTCGGAGTCGATGGTTTGCATAGAAGCAGGGTAAGGTTTCGTAGCAGCCAGTGGCACTTTTACATAGATACGTCACTTTTCTCTTTAGAGGAATTGATGTCTGGGACTTTTGTTTTCCATTTTAGTCATTCAAGCCTGTTCTAGATTGGGTGTCACACTTGTTCTTCCTGCGTGTGTCTTGCGTAATAAAAAAAGACTATTGTAGCAATGCAGGCGTGTATGTAGAGTTTTTTTTTTTTTTTTTTTTTTTTTTTTTTTTT